>CM053171.1:54752950-54871715 GCA_012977825.3 Pteromalus puparum
TAGGCTGTATGTGTTTTGACATAATGCGACACTGCGCTTGTGCTGCTGTGCTGATAAAAAAGGTAATTATCAAGTACATTTAATATCGCTATTTGTTCATCAATATAAATACTTAATTCTCACGGGTCAATTACACGTAATGGATTATGTCTCGCGCTGGCGTATATTTTGTTGTAGGCAGTGGGATTTTGACGAAAAGTTTTATCTGTGGTTTTCCTTCTGTTAAAACGCAGGTCTAGATGATAATTTAATTTCTTTTAGCTTATTTGCTTCATATTGTTGTCAGATTATACCGTATTGCGTCCTTATCGGTTATTGCCTTTTCTCTTCCGCGCTCGTGTCGTCGTTTCGTGTATACTTATGGTGGCGTCTGCGTTGTGAGCCCGCTATCGTTTAAAATTTTTGCGACCCCTCGAAAAAAAAAAATTTTTTTTCGTTTTTAAAAAAAAAAAAAAAAAAAAAAAATCTACGATCCAGTCTTCCCTACTGGTCTATAACATCTGGATGATAATTTTAGAAGTCAACCAGGAAGTGAAACGGTAGGGGCTCCAAAGCGACGCAGCCATATAACGAAACGCGAGAGGCGGGAGAGAAAGGATAGATAAGACGCAAACGGTTAATCTGAAACTAGAAGATAGCCAAAAGAAATTAATTATATCTGCTGGTTTTACCAGAAGAAACCCGATAAACTTTCGTCAAATCACACTGTACACAAATATAGCGCGCGCTATCATTCTGTAATTGCCGTGAGATTAAGTTTTACTATTTGACATAGCGTATAATGTACTTATAATTTTTTTTTTCGCACGCACACACGAGTGTCGCTTTTCAAACACAGCGTCGTCGAAAAAGATTCTGTTTACAATATAACCGTCCGGTCAAAAGCCGTCTCATCTCGTCGATGAGTAATCCGACGGGAAACGTGCGCCAAAGGTATACTATATATTAACGTCGTTTATGCGGGTGCATCCTATATATAATAAGAATAATAAAGCAACAGACCGGCTCGTCATCGATGCGGGCAGAATCCGCCGACTTTTCACACAGCGGGGCCGGCCCTTTTCGTCAAAACGAGCTTATATACTCACCCCTTGGTACACAATTAACTTAGGTATACGGAATCAATTAACGAAAGCCCAGGATGTTAATGAGCATTTAATAAGGGTCGTCGCACCGCAGTCGAAGTCGAGGTCGAAGTGAATATTCTACGCAGCTGTGATCGTCTAGACGACGAAACTTATACGGCGCGTGATTCACACTCCTCTCTGAGGAGAGAGAAGGAGAGGATGTGTTTAGGATTCTTTTGCTCGCGCGCCTTACGATTCGCATTACCGTTACAGACGGGCTTTTCGACGTGCAAATTACGATGATCAGTGTCTCCGGGTTGTTAGTTTAATTGAGTTATAACGAGTATTTTGCCAAATGGTTTGTTGATGGTACAGTAATTGGAAGCAAATTTTAGAGGATTTGAAAAAGACAGTCTTTTATGGCGACGTTGTAATTTGTTTGAACTTTTTGTCTCTCTCATTTTTCGACAGAGATTTTCGAATGTTTTAATTCATAAAAATCACTAAATAATAGAGTGTTCAATAACAACGCAAAAATGCAACTTGTGCGCAGCGATAATGAATACAGCAACCCGCATAACTCGTTGGCGATAAATAGAGGATAATTATGTGTTAGAGACTCGTGATTTGCGTTCAAAATTATTTTCGAAAATTTTCCACAATTACCGCTGATAAACTAGAAATCCTTTCACCAGAGATTTTCTGTTTTACCAACCGATACTCGATCATTCGTTATATATTACACACGATGAGCAAGAACTTGAATGGCGGATCCAATGTGTAGTAAGTAGTTACCACAACGCCACACAAGCGACTCGAGCAGTGCGTTACTCATTTTATTAATTTTAAATGACTGTTGTCTGAACAAAATGTTGAAGTACACCGTGTGTATTGCGCTGCTGCTGGCAGTTTTTGTACAGAGGGGTAAGTCAGAATTTTTTACATTTGTATAAGTAAACACGCCCACGACTTTTCATAACCAAACACATAGCATACAGGGGGCGTGGTCCTCATAAACAAATGCTTTTTCCAAAAAACACCTGTTTTTTATTTTCGTTTGTATTTAGAAAATGATGTGTCAGTGTCGAGTTGATTTCGGGTTTTTCAGAAAAAATTGAATTTACATAATTAGTAGAAAAATGCAGTAAAGAAAGAAAACCTAATAAAATAATCAATACTTTCTTTCAATTGATGATTAATATCCAAAAATATGTTTTTTAGGAGATGCTTTATACTGCTATCGATGCAACAGTAATATGCCTGGATGTGGAACACCATTTAATTGGCTGTGGTACTGGGGAGAAACATGTCCAGAGTACGATGACAAGTGTGTGAAGATTATTGAACGAAAAGGAGGTAAGATATGTATTGCTTAATGTAGAAATGAGATCATTAAAATTAGCATATGATGATGCTTAATTCATCTTTTGTTTTCTAGCTGAAACTGTCATCACAAGAGAATGTTTGAGCGCTGTGCAAGGATTCAGAACAGACATCCCAGCTGACAAGTACGAAGGATGCAGACCAGCAGCCAAAGATGTTCGATTAGGACACTACGTCAACAATTCCATTACTCAACTAGATATTCATAGAGATTACTATGACGAAGTGACGTGGTGTTTTTGCTACTTTGATCACAGATGTAATAGTGCCTCAACTACTACAATGTCTATGCTACTGCCGATTGGCATCTTAGCCATTAAATTATTAGCATAAGGAGGTAATCCTTAAAAATTTAAGGAATCGATCCGTCCATTAGATGTAGGAATCTCAAAATATCACATCAATTGTGATTATTGTGGTATTGACAAAACCGTCCAAACCGTTTTTAGCGCTAAATACTCGGCATACGACATTCGCGACAAATAAGTAGATGCATTTTTACACAACAGTGGAAAATGTTTATTTATCGTTTTTAATATTGCAAACTAATGCAATTTGAAGCACAGATTTTATGAACGAGGATAAGCTAATTTTTATGAATCTCCATCTTTGTAAAACGTTGCCGAACCTGATTTTATATAATTAAATTATAATGCGCATAATGGTATAATGTGCCTATTAATGTTGTATTTTTATACATGACTTTTATATACTCCTAATAAAGTAGAATGAAAAAGTTTTTTTTGCATTATAACAATGAATCTTTATTGTCACATGACTAAAATGACGTTTGATTGCAAGATGACCAGTCAAAAGATATGTTGATTACAAACTTTGATATAAATTCAATTTTGCATTTTTATATTGTACCGCAAAATATGAATACAAAACGTGCTCAAATAAAGGTATAATGATTTAGACATTTTTACAAAGATTTCACTTGTGATTTGTTTGTAACTTTTATATTAGCTTTTCATAGCTTGGGGGGTCACACTTCGGCTAGATATAATTCAAGTGCTGCTATTATAGTAATTACGCGTCGAGAGTTTATATTTATAATAATATGTACATACACAGAATGCTTGTCAGCGTACTTGTATAAATTTAGAGCCAATTTATTCTGTGCAAGTATTTAGCAACAGAGGAAAAGTGGAGCAAAGAGCTTCATATGCATCTATCTTCGTATGAAGCATAAAACCTAATAGGTTTAAGAATTTCTTAAAAAAAATAACATGTACATTTGTAAAACGTTCTGTACATCATTTATTATCCGATTACTCAACCACTTATACTCGCATCACAGTCACTCCTCTCACGACTTATTTGGACTTTTACACTGTACTTGCCAATTTCAAGTTCAATTGCATTACAAATAAAGAAACGTCAATCGCTAGCGAAGTTTCTCAATAGTTTTTGTCCACGTAAAAAGTAATTAAAAAAGTTTGCAATTATGAATCTTCGATTCGCAAGCACGCGTTCATAAAAATTGTCAAATCCGCATGGTTTTAGAGACAGGAGAAAGTGTATAGATTCGCATAACAATCATAATAAATAAAAATCTGGGACTAAGAGAATTAATTTTTTCTCCTGATACGCGTTATCGCTAATGAAATAAGCGCTTTTTAATTGCTTAAAGCATACCAAAGCCCTTTGAATAATTAATTGCTTTCAATAGTCGATCTTGCAGCTTTTCTAACGTACTATAATCTGGTAACAACAACACATTGAAACACGTATGAGCTATTGGCAATCTGCAATTTGGTAATATTTAAACGTTAATGCACGTTTTCGTGATATGGTAGAAAAACGTAAAAAATCAAACTTGAATCATTACCTGTCAGAGTCTGGCCCATGACGCGCGATGACCATTTTTAGACGTGAAAGACCTCCGACGGGTACTCTATCACTACCCGTTGTAAATTGTAGAAGTCTCCTCTGATCTTCGGGTGTCAATGAGTGAACAACTTGCCAGAAATTACGTATCGCCTCACTCTCAACTGAGTATCCACCTTCGTACTCCGTAGCCGCTTCCAATTCGGCAAAGTCGAAAATCTTGCTCCCGCAAACTAATTGTTCGATTTCTTCTGGTCTGAATAACAAAGCTAATGGACTTTCGTCTGTAACCATTTGAAAACCACGTCTGAATGCCTTGAATTGCCTCTCTACAGATTTATTAAGTAAGAAATCTGCATAAAGATCTACAAATTCTCTTTTATTTTCTTGGTTGACATAAATTTCGTCGCCTTTCTCTTTTAGTTCGTGGAATAAAAGCGAACCAAACACATCTCTGAAATGCATTATTCAATTTAAAAACAATTTCTTTAAGCCTTTACAGAGATGAAATACAGAAACAAAAAAACTCACTTGTAACCAACTTTGAAAGTTTGCATAAACGTATCCGACATGTCCTCCCCAGTGTACTCCAGCATTTCCATCATTGTACGATAAAGGGTCGGATTCCAATCTTCCAAATCAGCGAAACTTCCTTTTCTACCCAACAATTTACGATATACAACCATGGGAAAACGTACGTCCAAAATTACGTTATTGTAAATAGCTAATCCAAGAACTACACCAATAAGTGTAAATTGTGCATCACTTTCAAAAGACGTTGGGTTGAACCACATCGTTTGTGTGTCCTCCTATCAAGTGTCATTATATTTTTGTAGAATAAATTCAATTAAAAACAAAAATAATTCGACAAAGAAATAGTCGAATACTGACTTGTGTTGTAAACATTCCATAATCTGGATTAAAAATTTCTTCAACTACTAATTGGAAAAATTCTTTCGAAACTCCACCTTCGTCAACTCCTTGTTCCCCTTCAAATTCAACAACTAATTGTTTCTTGAGATCATAAGGATTTTCCATAGCTACTACTTCCAATTCAACTAGAGCATCCTCGATGAGGTGATCCCTTCTAACCTACAGTTTTACAAATCAATAAGACATACTAATATCCTAAATTTGTTGTCTAGTTAGATCAATTTACCTTTAATCTAAGATACGGATTCGTAGGCTGTCCAACTACTGTTTGTAAAAAACTCATCCTACGTTCATTGTACATTCTTATACGATTATCATAGTATAAGCCAAGAGTTTTTGTAGCGGGCGTAAGAATGAACGCGTAATTCATAAAACTAAATTTCATTGGTTGTTCACTCTTATAATACGCAAAGTCCTTGTCCATCTCAACGGCATCACTTAACGGTTCGTTGTAGAAGTCGATAAAAGGTATAAGAGGAGTGCGAGCGTCCAAGGACGATATAGCTAATTCAACGGCTAATGGGTCCTTTACAAAAAATAACATTTTACATTGGCATGTCTTACAGTCAATGAGGTAGCTTGTATATTTCAAGAATTTTTCATGTACCTGAGGAGTCACTGTTCTTTGGCTAGGTTTTTCAGAACTATTTGCTTCCCCGTCTTCATCATGGGCAAGATCTGGTGAGTCCAGCTCACCAGCTAAAATACTAGCATAGTACAAAATTTTCATAACTTTCGTTGGTGCTGTGATAGTATCATTGTCTTGAACGCAATAATCTCGTGTGAAGGAGCCCCCAATAACCTGCAAAAATGTTTTAAATTATAGTTCTGCTCGCTAAATTATGCAATTCATAGATCTATACGTACCTTAACAGTAATAAGTTGCTGGAGAGCTTGAAGTAAATATGGTAAACGAGATCTGCAGTGCCGAGCCCAAATACGTGCAAGTTTTGCTTGCGCCGGGATGGGTAAGCAACTTGCAGCTTTACACAGCATGTGCAAGGCCTGTTCTAAATACTCAGTGGATCCGAGTGCAGGTATTTCAAAGACAATTAAGAATACATTTAACAGAGTATCCGTACTGTCTGGGTTATTGACACTGGATATTCGCAAGTGTATTTCTATGGCATCGGACAAATTCATTAGAGCGTGTATCAATGCAGATTCAAATGCTTCCACTAGAAATAAAAACGTCGGTCGAGTGATAAAGTACAAAAAACCTTGAAATAACAGAGATTAATCATTGTACCTGGCAAGGAGTAAAGCGCTTCGAAAGCTCGACGAACGGCAGGTAAATCCACACTAGTATCATCAAGTTGAGGAACTGTGGGTGTGGGATCACTGCTGTCTTCTTCCTTGTCCTCTCCCTGAAGGGATCTGACTGCTTCTTTACTCAAGTCCCCTGGTGGACATAGTAAGGAAGCAGGTGCCCTATCAAGTAATGCTGTGAGTGGCGAGTCATCCTTTTCAGATTTTTGAAAACTCAGACTCAAAGCTTGTGCCGATAAAAACACTTCTCCCAATGTCCTAATGAGAGGGGAATATGAACCATCCGATTTGCATTTGTTAATAATATCCAAAAGCTTAGTTTCTGTGAGATATGGCACTGCCTTTCCTAAAAAATTAAATTCAAACGTTTTAGTTTTTTTAATAGGAGTCGGCGAGAAAATAATGTTATCAAAAACTACAAAATATATGATCGACGCATTTATTGAATTTGTCACGGTACACAATTTAAATTTAATCAAGCTCCCATTACTTTTAAATTTATCATAAAAAAACAGGGATGCAGTATAAAAATTATTCAATCTTTGATTCATTGATAGTGTTCTTTGCATCCGCATATCTTAGGAACAAAGCCAAAGTAATTAATTTATGAATTTGGAGGTATTGGTGTTCAGGTTCAGAAGATTCAGGATTTTGTTGGATTTTGGATGGGTTACTTGATTTTCTAAGATTTTTTTTCTTGGTAAAAGCCGTACGTTTTCTTCTACGACGTTTAGTTTTCGACTTATCTGAATCACAAGGATCTAAAAATTTTAGAAAGTTTTGACACTGAGTTTTAACTAAATGTCAAATGAAATGAAATCATAACAAACTTTTATTCATAGATTTGACAAAATCAATTATTATGCTTTTGTCATCAGTTTCACTTGAATAATCAGTTGGAAAGTCTGAATCTTTTGTCTCCTCCGAATCACTAATAGTGATTACTAAGTTCAAATGTAGACATCTTTGATTTAAATAGTTTACGTAACGTTAACGTTTCAAAACGTAAGCTTGATAAAGTTTTTAACATACCTTCCACAGAGCGCGTAGGATTAACATTTTTGTTTGGTAGGCTCTTGGTTAGAGATGCTGGACCTGGCTCCAGGGTTGTTCTGGCAACTTTACTTGGTTGCACACCGTCGCACAATCTTGCGTCTTGTGAAAACAAGCTGATGGCCTGGGCTGCAGCCTCGTTTGCTGTGAGGTTTGTAACCTAGAAAGAAACGTTTTCTTACAAAACTATTCCAGGTGTTGATTAAAATTTTATAAACTTAACTCAATTAGAAAGATTTGTTGTACAATTTACAAAATTTGATTTGTAAGAAAGCTTGAACAACTGGTCTCTGAAAGCTACCAAGAGCTTTGTAAAATACAAATTTTCTAAAACGTATAACTAATGTTTAAAACAATGCTTACTTTGCCACTAGAGGCGCAATACTGATTGTTACAACTGGGATTACCGCAGCCATCGGTCAGCTGGTAGAAGTATCGCTCAATTAACTTTTTGGCAGCTGCACGCTTCATGTCGCTGCAAGGGCTCTCTGCTCCTACCCTGCAATACATAAAACGTAATTCATGAGAAAGCCTACATCATCTATTTCTAGACGTTTCGCGCAAACAAAGATTGTTGCACTAACAGTGTGTGCAAAGATGATAATAATAATAGTACACACCCCGGAAAAGAGTTGCAGAGAAGCAGTTTTTTGGCATTTCTTGGTACGGATAAAAATAACACCCACGGCGATACGCACAAAGCGTGAAAGACAAAGCGCTAATTATAAACCGTAAGGTCAGAGATGGAGAGTGGAGAGACCGATCACGATATTCTTGGACAGCTTTTATATTTGAGCGCCGATGAAAAAGCTCGCGCGAGAAAACGAGCGAGTTTTCGAAGTAACCTCAATGCAACTGTGTAAAGTGTAGTATAGCACGAGAGAGGTAAACAAAGACGGCGGCGAGAATCGTAGCATCATCAGCAAACGTCAAGCTCTTTAAAAATCATGTCGCTAAATTTCGTCTGCAAGTTTCTGGCGCGGAGTGACGAAAAAATTCTCGAAATTTCTCCCGGAAGAGTCGCCTAATAAGTCTCTGGGTCTAGGTTAAGTCTAGGCTATGTGTCAAGGTAGAAAAGCAGCATTACATAAGTACATTCATCGCTGAGAGAGAGAGAGAGAGAATCTGGACGACGCGACGACATAAACACACGTACCTGTGTACCTGCGTGAAATATCGACTATCACTCGAGAGTAGACAGAGAAAGGGTGTATATAGAGATAGAGCGCGTGGCGCACGCAAGTATATTTATATCCACGTAGATGAGAAAACCAAAAAGAAGAAGAGAGAGAGAGACACTAACCTGGATGCGCGATCTTCTCCAGGGTCCCCTTGGCCCTTAGCGCTCATAGAACGTGAATCGTCGTAATGTTGGCCGTTGCGCTCTCACGCACGGACAAACGACGACAACGGACAGAATCCACACACACACACAGCGGCGGCGTCGGCCTTTTTTTTTTATTTTCTCTCCTGCAGTCTCCACTTTCGAGGGACCAGCCCCGTTTTTTCTAGTGTTGCGGATGCAGCTATCTCTCGATGTCGGATTATGCACTGGCACAACACTTCTACAGCCAACCAACACAATACCTCGATTCAGACAGAGACGGAGAACCACCTGGAGACACGACAAGAGTGTCACGACTGAGTATGCAAAGCTGTGTGTATAGCTTTCGAGCTGTACTCACACAAGCTCGAGGCGCAGGCGTAGTGTAGTATATTTACGTTTTCCCGACTGTTGTCGTGGTAGTGCCGCCGCCGCTTCCTGATGCTGGTGCTACTCGGATCTGATTTCTTGCTCTCGTCGCTATTGAGGTTCGGAGAATTCGCCGATCGAAGAGTCTGAAATATGCGCTGCTTTGTTTACAGTTGAAGCGCTGAGAGTAGTTTTTTTGGAAGCGCTGACGTTCGGGATCTTCGCGGGAGAGATGGTGATGATGATGATGATGATGATGATGATGATGCGATTTATGGAAGAGAGATACCTACTGTTATTAGCCGATATTTTGTAACAGGTGCGGAAGACAGGAAGCCGGAAACTGCGGCGCCGGGAATCGATGCAGCGTAGATCGAAAAACAAAACACTGATTAGAGATTTAGAGCTCGGCAACGCTGAGTACCTACTTAGATGCAGGTTCCTTTAAATCTCTCCCTCTGTCGTCGCGGTTACTGGTTACTGATGGCAAGACGGAGGAGGTCTCTGTCTTACCGACGGTCGACAAAGTGGAGCGCGAGGATTTGAATTTGGGGTAAGGTTTCGTATATAAGTTTCACGCTGTGTGTTACTGATGTATTGATGCAAATGAATGTGATAGAATTAAATCATACGAGGTTTCACTCGAAAATCAAATATGCCGCACTCGACGAGATTAAACTCGAAAAAGTCATCGCTCGAGGGACTCGCGCAATCTGTTCGAACAAAATTTTCGCGTAAAACTGGGTCGCTCATTAATAAGGATACATATTCTCGTATTCGGTCGAGGGAATACTTAATTCAATATACCTTCACCCATTTATTTCTCGATAATTTTATGCAAATGCTCCTATGGATTAATATAGGTACATATAACACGCTATAATCCCTCGTTATATATTTGCCGAAGAAATCAGCAGCAGCGCTTTATTATACAAATTCGCCGGTGTATTTATACGCAATTATCGCTGTTTGATCTCGGATATAAATTTTCCGCGAAAATCGCTGAATTATACAGCGTTTACTCGAAATCATACCTACATAATTATACGCCTCGAATAAGAACGAATGTTTGAAAGAGAGGGAAAAAGTTTGGCGCTATATATACTAAAAGAAAGTAAAAGAGATCGAGCTTCGAAAAAAAAAAAAAAATCAAGTACGCGGAACAGCATAGTCAATTTGCTAAGCAAATAATGAAATAAAAAGCCTCGTAACAGCCCTCGGGCCAAGGAGAGATAACCCGATACCCTTTGCACGTACACGGCAAAAAAAAAAAAGAAGAAGAAAAAGTGGAGGAAGAAGCTGTGTGTACCGAGAGTAAGGATCGATAGTAATTGAGGAAATTGACTCTGTGGCATCAGGAGGAGGAGGTACGTGAAAAAGGGTGCTTACGCGGGCTATATAATACACAAGGATGGCCCGAGGGAGGGGGAGGGGGGGGGAGACCAAAGCGGAGAGAGGCTAATCGAGAGTCCGATGGAGAATCGCTGATAAGACATAAAATGAGCCTCGAGAACATCCTCGAGGCCTCCTCCTCCTCCATTTGAGGATATATCGAACGGTATGTCCATGTGTCTATATACGTATATATTCGATCGAACTTTAATAGAAATGAATTTTCTTTCATCCCGCGCTGACTGCTCATCCCCGAAACATATACGGCTTATTAATCATATATATATATATATATATATATATACATACGAGCCAATATGTATATAGGTACATGTATATACGAATGATGGCTTGATTTATATATTTTTCGACCCCCGACACGCTCTTTATACAACCATTTGTGACATCGGCGTCGATTCAGTCCTCTACTGGTCTATTAATCCGCGCCGAGTATCATCGACACGTGTTGTATATAGGCAGCGTTATTTCGTGAAAAGGACAATATTGTGTGATGCCGACATAGACATATAGGAGAGGCGACGAGGTCGGGAGGGGGATGAAAATGTTTTTTTTTTTTCGTTCTTGTTCGGCAGAAGTGGCGGTATCGAATATTAATAGAGAGTGAGAGAGTAGTTTCAATCGATACTTCGATAACTGAAGAGAGAGAGAGAGAGAGAGAGAGAGCGATAAAAATTTTTCAGCCGGGGCAATTATTGGTTTTACGAGCTATCGATCGGACCGATCAGTGAACAATGCCGTTGTAATCCAGCGCGCTTGTGTGGTTTCGACTTTAATTACTCATGAATATAATTCCAAGTATTACCTATGCGTGATATGAATTTATTTAACGTGAAATTTTTTATACATATTATTTCTCGAAAATCGTCGTATACTTGCGTAAATTCCAATGGAAGCTCTCTCTCTATTCCCAAATGTAAAAAAAAGCTCACCCCTCGTCCTTTACCGAAAAGCGTGTCCACATTACAGTAGAGAGCTCACGCGCGCGTGTGATACACATCGAACGAAAGGGAGCTGATTTTACAGCGACCTTCACCTCAACGCTCGCGATGTGTATACACAGACAATCCCGTACCTATCGCAATTCCTTATAGCATCGAGCGATCCGACGGCTAAATTAAATAGGCAAGAGAGAGTATATGCTGTCGGTGATTCCATTGAATCTTATCCGGTCGCTGGCTAAAAATACGCGAAGCGTTGCAAGAGCCGTGGAATTCGTCGATATTTTTTTTCTTCCCGGGTATGTATCTATACCTTATATATTCCCACATCTTCAACAAAAAAAAAAAAAAAAAAAAAAAAAAAAAAAAAAACAACGACGACGACGACACTCGATCGTCGTATACGAGAGACGTTCCCAAAAAGAAACGCTAATCCCCCCTCGAATGTGCCCTTGCAGTAGTAGAGGAGGCGCCACAGCGAGAAAAAAGCAGCTCCCGCAGCTTCGTCATCCTCCGAAAATCCTCCCGAGGTCTTGTCGTCGCGCACAAGCGGCGGCGGCCGCCTATCTGAAAATGATCAATACACCTTGGCCCAGAGAGAGCTGCGCGGCGCGTCTCTCTCTCTCTCTCTCTCTCTCTCTCGACCAGAGAGGCTGATCGATGCCACCTTTCCCCTCTCAGCTACTGCTGCTGGATCCTCTCTCCCTCTCTCTCTCTCTCTGTGTGCATACAACTGCGCCGTCGGCAGCTCACTCTCTCTCTCTCTCTCTCTTAATGTGTGTACGTCTTTATCTCCGCTGCCGCGCTCTCTCTCTCTCTCTCTCTCTCTCTCTCTCTCTCTCTCTCTCTCTCTCTGTGTGTGTAGAGAGATTTCCCTCCACGCGTGTGTGCAAGAGCGACCCTCTATTACGCGGTTAACCGCTCTGGTCTCGGATTTCGCATTTTTCATTTTTAATATAGACTGGAGGATCGCCAAGCTTGTTTATTTGCCTTCTTATACATATATCTGCCCTGATTTTTTTTCGAAGTTTGGGCGTATCAATTATACGATTTCCGTGAAGAGTAGCATCCCTCCCACGTATAATACTGGCATTCCCAGAATACAACCTCTAGAAGACGATTCATCATCGCGACCGAATCGCTATAGCCAAGAGAGAAAGAGCGAAAGAAGTGCAGAAACAAACTGCAAATCCCAGGCCTAAGAAGAAAAAAAAAAAAAAAAGTACGAAAGAACCATCCCCAGTGCGAAAAAAAGTCAACCGGATGTTTATATAGTCCCTCTCGTTACGTATACACGCATGGGATGAAGCGGCAGCTATAGAGGAAATAAAAGATGCGTCGTTAGCTGAATGAGGCATAAATCTCTTCGGTCGACTCGCCCGGCTGACACACACACACACACATACACACAGAGAGAACGAGGTGGAAACTGGTGGGGAGTGACGCGCGCGCATGAAAGGGTGCAAGGTTTCGCAGGAGCAGTAATATCGATTGAACAAGAGAGGAGCTGCTGCTGCTGCTGCTGCTGCTGCTGCTGCTGAGTTCTTCTCTCTCTGTGTCTGTCAGTAGTAGTAGTCGGCGGAGAGAGCGCCAGCTGGCTGGCCGAGCGGACGTCTTCTCTTTCGTGTGTGTATGGCCGGGCGCGGATACTTACCACTTGCTGCTGCTGCTACATCTCTTCTGCGTAACTCGCACCAGAGTATACTATAAAGCTTCTCCCAGGAGAAGAGCATATCCAAGAGAGATAGCTAAGCCTTGACCTCGAAACTGCGCAGCTCTGGTCCCTAGCTAACTTTCTCGCGCGCGTTCAAGGTCGCCCCGATGGAAGTGCCTTCGAGCGAGCAGCGGAAGCAGCATCAGCAAGGTCAGCTTGCCGGAGCTACTGGCAGTCTCTTCTACTCGTAGTACCAGCGATATATATATATATATATATATACAGTGTGTTAGATATCGCGGCATGTGCGGCGAGTACGGAGACTTATATACCTGCTGTTGTCGTTCTCCTGCTCTGCAGTTATCTTAGGCTCCTAAGTTTGCCAGCCCCTGCACAGAAGACAGTATGAAGAGGAAAAGAGAGGATTGAGTTGTATACATACAGTGAGAGCGATATTTTGTTCTTTTTTTTTTTTTTTTTTTTTTTTAATCGAAAGAAGCTTCGAGTGTGCTAGTTTGAAGATCAGTGACAGCTTCAGGATGGAGGACTCGTCGCCGAGGATACGCCCCTACCTCGACTGTTGGGACGTGAGTATCATTTTTATACTCTTCTGCAACGATTCATCCACTTTTTTTTTTCTTCTAGTCGTCGGTCCGAGATAGATGTGTTTTCACAGTAGTGTGCGCGCGCGCGGCTTCCCTCGATCCTAAAGTAAGACGCGCGGGCGAGGGAGGGGATCGATTTTTTCGGGATATGATGATGATGCGCGCCTATGCTACTCTTGCTCTGCGCCACTGTCGTCCCTCTCTCTGATTCATATATATATATATATATATATACGTTATAAACGAGAGTCGTATGCAAATCTCTACCGCGTCGGCCATTAATACCGGGGCATTATGAAAATCAGTTCAGCTTATTCAATCTCGAGCGAAGCTTCCTGAGATTTATCACGTTGATATTAGATATATATAACGCGTCTGACACAACACGGTCGCTTCTACTTTAACTCGTTGCGATCGTGAACTTGACCAAGAGCGCGCGAGCCAAGTTTTTTTCTCGCTCACTTTACGCTCTATCTCGCGCATCGATCGGAGAGATTATAACACCTGGCGTCGTTTTTTTTTTTTTTTTTTTTTTTTTCTGTTCCTGATAAGAATACGTGAGATGTATAAAGCGCGCGAGCGTTAAACGGCACGTGCGATCCACGCGTTGGAATTTTATCAACCCCTCGCGGTGTAAACAACGCGCAGGACGATCCTAAATTTTCGATAACGTATTATAGTCAGTAATAGCGACAGGTATAAAAGCGTCGTATAATTCGTGAGCGCATCGGAATCAAAGCATATGTACGACTAAAAGCCATGATATAGAACAATGAATTATTTAAACAGAACGAGGACAAGTATTCGGTGGCCAACAGTCAAGCTCCACTGCAAGGCGGCGAGGACGAACACCCAGAGCGTGGTACTTGGACCGGAAAATTTGACTTCCTGCTCTCGCTTCTCGGCTACAGCGTTGGCCTTGGCAACGTTTGGAGGTTCCCTTACCTCTGCTACTCGAACGGTGGTGGTGCCTTTCTCATTCCCTTTACCGTCATGCTCATCATTGCCGGGCTGCCTTTAATGTTCATGGAATTGTCGCTCGGTGAGTGAAAACCGCACGTGGGTGGTATATACACCCACATGCACACGGTTGAGTTATTTTTGGTGTTTGACCCGCCTACACGCGTACAACGAGTATATCGATGTTCGACCTTTCGTGTGCTGCACAAATCATACCTGCAGTATATGTGAACGACGTTTGTTGGTTTTTAGGCCAGTATGCCAGTCTGGGACCGGTGGCGGCTTATAAGAGATTCTGTCCACTGCTACGGGGACTCGGCTACGGTATGGTCATGGTCAGTTCCGTTGTCATGCTCTACTACAACCTTATCATTGCGTGGACGCTCTTCTACATGTTTGCCTCGGTCACAGGTGAGCAATTGATCAAATTTTTTTTTTTAAAGAAAGGAGAATGGATGTTATCATATCGAGACGGGTGTATATAGGTGGAGGTGAGCTGCCTTGGAGCAAATGCGAGGAGGAGTGGAGCACGAAAGAGTGCTTCATGCCGGAAGCCGCGCTGCTCTGCACCAATCAGAACATGACGTACTTTAAGAGGGAATGTCTGAACTCTAGCCAATTGGAAGCAATTAATTTCACCCCGGAAAATCTCACCTCCGTCATACGCAAGCCTCCAGCCGAGGAGTATTTCAAGTGAGTAATTTTGTACACTATAGCTGTTATTTTGTGATATGTATATAATGTATCGATCACACCCACTTGCAGCAATCACGTGCTACGGCTGAGTCACGGAATCGAGGATACCGGCTCAATCAACCCGAAGATGGCAGGCTGTCTCTTTCTGGCCTGGGTCATAGTTTTCCTCTGTCTGAGCAAGGGTGTTCAGAGCTCGGGAAAGGTCGTTTACTTCACCGCGCTCTTTCCCTACGTGGTTCTGGTGAGACTCTATCCTTCCCTCTTGACGATAAAATGAAATCGTTATCCAAATTCAATTGTATAATCAATACTTACAGATCGCGCTGTTCGTCCGAGGAATAATGCTACCGGGTGCGGGCGAAGGTATCCTGTTCTACCTGACACCGAAATGGAAGCTACTAGCCTCCGCCAAAGTGTGGGGTGATGCAGCAGTACAGATCTTCTTCGCTCTCAGTCCTGCCTGGGGTGGTCTCATCACTCTCAGCTCGTACAACAAGTTCACCAACAATTGCTACAAGGACTCGCTCATCGTCGCCGTCAGTAACATCGGCACGAGTTTCTTCGCTGGACTAGTGATCTTCTCGGTGATCGGCTTCCTGGCGCACGAGCTTGGCGTTGAGGTCGACTCGGTCGTCGACCAGGGTGCTGGGCTTGCTTTCATCGTCTATCCGGAGGTTGTCGCGAGACTGCCAGTAGCACCAGTTTGGTCTCTGCTATTCTTCGTGATGCTGCTGACTTTAGGACTGGACTCGCAATTTGCACTGATGGAAACCGTCACCACCGCCATTCTCGACGGTATTCCTGCACTGAGAAACTACAAGTTCTGGGTCGTTCTTGCCTGTGCCGTCTTCGGTTACGGCGGTGGACTCATCTTTACCACCAACGTGAGTTTCTCATTTTAATATCAAAATAATCACCGCAACTCGTACTCATCACAATCCTCGATCCAGGCCGGTATGTACTGGCTACAGCTGATGGACAAGTACGCTGCCAACTGGTCGGTCCTACTGATCGCCATAAGCGAGTGCATCCTCGTAGCGTGGGTGTACGGAGCCGACCGCTTCCTCGACGACGTGCAGCAAATGATTGGTGTGCGCGGTCGTTGCTGGAGGTTCTTCTGGACGTGGATGTGGAAGGTAGTCACGCCGGCGGCGCTCTTCTTCATCCTCTTTTTCAATTGGGTAGAATACGAGCCTCTCAAGTACGGCACTTACGTCTATCCAAGGTGGGCTGATGCCGTGGGATGGGTCGTCGGTCTTGTACCCGTTCTCGTCATCGTCGGTCTGGCGGTTGTGAGTATATTATATACAACTTGTCATTTCTATGGTTCAGCAACAGATTCAGAAAATTCACACTCCGAGCATATCTCGCACACCCCCCACACGCATGATCTCTACCATTGCAGGGCCAGCTGAGGGTGACCAAGCGTCCAGTGCGTTCCGAGTACGAGGATGATGAAGAGGAGAACGATGAGCTTCGCGGCTCTGGTAACGACAGCGTCTGGAGCAGAGCTCGGAAACTCCTACAGCCGACATCTGACTGGGGACCAGCGACGCGTAACCCCCTGACACCGTCCAGGACTCTACCGCACACGCCCTCGCCTGGTAATTATATTCTCTTTCTCTCTCTCTCTCTTTTACTCTCCTTGTCCTCATTTCCCAAGCCTACGCCCTTCCGCTGTAGCTATGTGTTGTGCAATAGTATAGTAGAATACGCAGCCTCTTCTATATTCCGCGTGTGATCTTTCGTCTCTGCATGAGCCTCAACGCTGTTTCGGGAGGGGTGGTAAACTTGCGATGGGATTAATGCGCCTCTTGGTTATTTGGACTGTGGGGTGACACATACACGCTACTGGCGTTTTGGGGGATAAGAAAAGTTGCCGTCCGCGCGCGGGCTGTCAGTGCTTTTACGCAGTGGCAGGAAGGAGATCGTAAAGTTTGCGAGATAGATTATATAGAGATTTGGGGAGAGGGGGAGAGAGAGAGAGAGAGAGAGCGAGAGAGGAATTGCATACATAGAAGATAACTCATAGCTTTGCGGTTTCTCTCTCTCTCTCTCCACTCCCACTCGTTTGAATTCACTTTGTGCGCGTTCTGAAGAGCGAGTTTTCTCTTTCTTCGACTTTTCTTTTTTTTTTCTCGTGAGCATAGAGCTTTAATTTTACGCCTTTTGCTTTTTTTTCCTTCCCTCTTTAGGCTATTGTATAACGCTCTAGCTCTTATTGAAATGGAGCATCGCCTATGCATGCTTCGTTGCACTTTGTAGTGTTTGTGTATGTGTGTGTAGATGCTGATTGCGCACTGTGTACCTTTGTTTGTAGTTTTCATTACTGCCATCGTAGTCTCTTCCATACCGTGTGCGAGCCATTGTGATGGAAGCTATAGAATTGAACTCTGGATAATCCTTGAAAATAGTCGTTACTCTATTATATAGAAAATTGTAGTTTTAAACGTGTCACTGTGAAAGTAAACATTATAAAATTTTAGAAGTTGAATAGTCGGTATAATCTTTTGATATTAGAAGTAAAGTCAAATATCCGTCCTTTGCCTCACCCTTTATAATAATATGACAATATATTTATACGATTCAATCATTCAATTACTATGGAAGAGATTAATTTGTAATATAAACACATATAAACATATAACTGTGGCCTTGTCAGTGTACTAGAATAATAAAAAAAAAATTTGCGAAGTCAAAACGATATCCGCAGGACCCCAATGCGGCTACGACTCGGTACGCGACACGATAGTCCTGGTGAACGGACAGCCAATGACGGTACAAGGTGCGACCGGTGGCACAGGTATCCCAGGCAGTGGTTCCTCCCAAAAGCTACCCGGTCCCTCGATACTCAAGAACTCGAGCAAAACCGATCTCATCACCTCGCAGCAGGTCTGACAAGACGCCGCCGATGACTACTACTATCCTCCATCCAGCGATCGCGCGTTCTCCACTTTTGGATTTTAAATCGATTTGCCGGATCTAATAACAACGGCTAACTGCTGATGCTGGACCCTTCGATGTCGACTGCTTTTTTTTTTGCGCGCGCTCTAGGGCAAGCTATCGATTTTTCGACGCCGCTCCGAGTGCGCGTGGATGTAGGTCAGATTGTTTAGGAATTTAGTTTCGGTTCCGCTGTCTCTCTGATGTGGAAATTAAAATTGATTCGCTCTGGGATAGTATTATCTATTGTTAAAAATAATCAAACGCTAAACAAAAAAAAAAAAAAAAAAATTGTTGAAAGTTATTTTTTTTCTCTTATATATAGGTGCACGTGCACTCGCGGAACGCGTTGGGAACGGTATGCGCGATGTTTGAGGGGAGAAAATTAAGGCGCGCACTGAGCCAAATATTAAATATATAAACGTCTTTCACAATCAATTGAGGAATTATGTAAAAGTTGTTGATTTTTCGAATTCAAAAGCGATTATTAATGGTGTATACACGAGAATTGGTCAAGTTTTGCGAGATGATATTTTAAAATCTAATCAAAGAGAAGTATAGGATATATTATATTATACATATTATATAATAGAGAACAAAATAAAAATTAACGATGTTGCTTCCTGCTTCGAGTGCAAACGTATAAAAATGAGAAATTGTTTGGTGAATATAATATATGGATTTCACAAATGAATTGTGGAAGCTCTCCAATTATCGATTGTTTGACAAAGAATAGTTTTACTGTGTTGCAACTAGTTTTTACTTGTTGAAGTTAGTTGACAAGGATATTATTTTTAAATATAAGTAGGGAGAGAAATGATAACGAAAAAGATTGTAGACGATAAGAAAGTCACTTTGTTTGAAACTTTAACCGGTTTAAAGTTGTAAATAAATGCATTAACATATTTTATGAAAAATCGATATTTTAGATGAAAATTCACTGCTTTATTAAAGATGTATATGATATATTAAGGTTATCGGAACAGTAATCTGAACAAAAAATTATATGTATTTAGGGCTTTTTATATTAATTTTTAGATAACAATCGATTGAAAGATTTCAGTGATGAGTTACTCCGAAAAGATGAAAATGGCACTACATTGATTTTAAAAGCTGAAAAAACATTGGTTAACTTGACTTTGAACTGCATACTTTTATTCATAATTTTGCACAAATCTGAAAAATTGGGCTGTGGTGAACATTGCAATTACAAGTTCGCGAGAATGATCAGCATTCGCGATTACCATAGATTTGTAGAAAAAGAAATCAAAAAGAGTTGGATTGTTCAATGTCGATAGTCAATAACAAAAAAAAATCTTTAAAAAACGTGATCCTTTATTTTTTAAGTCTGTCGTTTATAAGTTAAACTGTTAGTAATACTCAAACAGAGCGTCGTATTAACATATATACATAAACTAATGTTTAGATATGTGTTCGAAAGTGCAATGTATGAACCATCAAGGTTTATTCGCATTTGTTATTACCTATATAAATAATGGTATATCCAGTGTGTATTAGATGTAAACTCATCATTTCATTTGTTTTGTTTGACTTGGACCATTCATTTACAAACATTCTTCAAATAAATAGTAAATAGTTCAAGGTGGAAAAGTGTTTGTACTCGTGCAAAATATGTAGACCATCTTGACATTTGAAAATCATGCTGAAACTGATTTTTTTTAAATTTGTTTGCTCCATTGACATACCTAGACTCGTAAATTAGAACGCAAAAAGATACGTCCGTCGATCTCTGCCTTTAATTTTTTACAACTAGTATAGTTATTAAAATTTTCTTCATTTACTAGATTGTCGCGATTTAACTAAGAGAAATCTGAAAGTCTTTAGATGATAGATACAAGTTCCTAAAATTATTTGAAAACTATTTTCACGGTTCTTATACGACACGGTATAAGGACTTCTTTTTAGAGAAAAAGGTCAAGTATGAAATATATTCTATTGATACGAGACTTTATTTCAATATTTATAAATACCTACATCGATGCAATCATGATTTGCGTTTTTATCGTGAAAAGAATTGCAGTATCAAATAATACAATAGAATTAATGAAGAAAACAAAGAATATTTTTGCTCAATAATAGACAAAAGAAAGTGGTAGATGTATTTTTCCAGCACGAGTGTAAATAACTCAGTTTATAAAATGTACGACGACTGATAAATTTCAAAACTAAATAACGCAACACTCAATCGAATTTCAACGTTTTTCATTTGTTTTCACCGCTACCAAATTTTTCAACATTTCACAAGCATTTAGTATCCCTATATGATTTTGATCTTTGGTGCATTAGAGAGTAGGTGTATTTAAAAAAAAACGATTGTTCCATGAAAATAACACGTCAGCCAATATAGTTTTTATAGACAAAGGATTTACTTTAAAATAATCAAAAGAAAACTTCCAGAGAACTAGCATGCCAAAGATCCCAAAGCGTCTTTATACTCAGTTTGGATAAAATCGAGAAGTAATGGCTTACGTAAAAGATTTATTTTTCAGTGCCAATTACGTAATATCATAGTCTGTATTGACGTTCTTAGCGTACACAAGCAATAAGTTACAGTAGAAAAGTATAAACTGGTTTGATTCGTTTGAGTTTTTTGAAATTAAAGAATATTGAAGTATAGAAATTAATCAAATCGGAATTGAAGAAAATCTCGTTTCTGATGACGTTGAAAAGTGGATGAGAGCTCATCAGAAACAACAATAAAATATGTTTGGTGATCTTCACCTGCAGTATAATACATTAAAACCAGTGAGAAACGTCGTACCTCTTGTTATTGTTCAAAGAGAGAAAGAATTAAGCGTGAGTGTGAATAAATAAGCCATCAAGAGAATGACGGAGTGAAAGAGACCTTATAATAATATATACACGAAGATTTATCATGTTGCGAAAATATGCATATAAATAATATAATAAATTTATTTGTTGCACAAGTATATGTATGTAGATACATGCTAATGTAATAATTCGGGCTAAAGGTATTTTTCCGCAAAAGATATATAGTGATATTTTTCCTGATGAAGAAAATCTACATGTATAAGACGAGTGACTGATCTAGTTAGCGCATCAAAATAAATTAAATGTCCTGCGCGGATACTTATATAATGCAGTACATTGAATTACTGTATAGCTGATAAAGAGAAAACAAATATATGAGTATCAAAATAAGATGAAGTAGGAAGTGTATAAAGTACAACTTATGATACTCATACGGTGCTTTATGCAAATTATACGTGGTTAAAAGTTAAGAGATATATTATAAAACAAATTTTTGTAGCGTCCACCCAAAAGACACACTTGGCATTTCAAGCAGACGTCGCATATGTAAAATGAATTTAAAAAAGCAAAACAAAACTAATGTGTACGTCATTTGTTGTTAATTAGACGTTAATGTTTAAGGGTACGTATGTACGTCGACGAATATAAAAAGAGAAAAGAGCCACGACACGAATAACGAGTTTTGTGACAAAATATTCGACCCCATGAATCGATCGGTGGATGGAAGAATGATGGTTTTCGCGGAAATTTTCTTAAGTAAAGTAGCGAGAAAACGAAAGGAGAAAAAAAAATAAGAAAAAAAAAACGAACTCGAGCGACAGCGACATATATGGCGCTCGGTTGACGCGAGCGAGCTGCTAAGTGTTCTGAGCTTATTATATGAGCTACCAAAATATAGAGCAGACAGTACAAAGTAATGTGTCCTAAATACTGTACGAGTAAAGGGTTTACGGAAAGTAACGTTAAGTTCAACGATAAATGCCTGATCCTATATACCTTTTTCGCAGCACAATAATAATCATATAATACAGACATATGGAAAAACAATTACTCTCTAAATTCTTTGGTGTGGAATCTCATCGCAAATAGAGTGAAAGTTATACATGTATTTTTACTTTCCTTTTATTGGGATAGAATGTCACCCCAAACAATGTAGAGAACACGTTTTGTCAGGTCTCGTACACGTGTATTGCGTGCATGTGAGTGAGAATGAGCCGAAAAAATAACGAGTTGGTGTGAATGCACGAGTGGAACCAAAAAAAAAAGTTACAATTCAAAATTTTCAAAAAGCTAACGCACTAATGAACAAAAAACGTTCGTTTATCAAGTCTCACACGAATATATCAATTCTGAAAAAAAAAAGATAAAGCACTCGGATTAATTTTCTGACAAAAAAACACGTGCAACAAATACAAAACAAAGGAAAAGTGATGATTTAGTTGATAGAGTATTACATATAGTAGGTTAACAATTACTGAGGTTGCAACGTCTTCGTAAAAGTTATCCCCCCCTATGCTCAAAGTATAATTAATCGCTTTACCCTCAGCAGTAAAGTCATTAAAGTATTATACTCGGATATTATGTGGAATGGGATACATTTTTACGTAGCCATGTAGACACAATGCCGAAAATAAATTAGGAATTATAACAACGTGGTGTGTACAAAAAAGTATCGAGAGAATTTAATTGAAGATTACGATTTATGTTAGAATATCTGATAATGGTTGCGCAATATTTATAATTTCGAAATTTCTCTTTTTACGTAAAATGTTTGATCTACATAGCTTCAAGAGTTGAAACTACAGACAGCCGCGCGTATTGATTCAGTTATCTCTGTTCAAACATACGAAAAGAGTGTTTTCGAGTTGAAAATAAACCAATATAAGCGATAAAACGTCAGAATCTTTCGTTTCAGCGGATATTTTATTGTACACATCGCGCTTTTATACATTAAAATGAAAAAAAAAAAAATAGATGCAGATCTATATATGTATAAAAATAAATATATGTATATGTATACACGTTGTTACATAATGTTAAGGCAAAAACAGAGTTTTGTTGCGATAAGAAAAGTATTCTTGTAAAATGGCTGACTGTATTACACAAAGCAAATGTATTAAGTTTAAGACAGAGTTGTAATGTACTATTATGCAAATATATTGTACTATGAAAGAAAATATATACATTATATTCTGTGTATATGTATATGATGCGTGTAAGATTAATAAAGTGTTGATATATGGTTGAAGATAAGACAATGACTTTGACTTTGAAAAATTAATATCATTTTTATTCTGTTCAGCTTATGGGTAGGTATATAATAAAATTTTCAATATAAAAAATATTTGTTAATCGATTTAAAAAAACAAACGCAATACATTGATGTATTAAATAACAATTACACATATATAAAATAATAATAAAAAGTTACAGCTTACAATTAAGTATACAACGTACATATAGATGTAGTATATCTATTACTGACAAGAATTCAGTTCTAATTCTGTAGATGGTACTTACAAATGAGGTCATAACCTGCAACATGCGTGCTCTGAATACGTTACGGTATTCTTACATAATCTAGGCGTATAGAAAAATCTCTTCAACAATAGCGTTGACCTTCGTGTGACTTGTACTAGAAAATTACATAGCACGTATTATTGAAAAAAAATAACAGCGTATAACTAACGGAAACGCGCGATTTGATTCCGATTTCTGATTAAAAAAAAAATATATATATATATTAAAAATACGTATATCTGAATATACCATTGTTTCGAATAAAGATATCACAACAGCCGTTGAGAAAGCTATTAGTCCGTAGAGTTAATAATATACTGGCATCGACGTATAAGTGCAGTGAGTATAAGTAGTTTTACAAATTATACTCGAATAGAACCAACAAATTCCTTCAATGTGACAAACAGTCCCAGCATCACCTCCTCATCGTTTCGCGAAACTTTTAATAAGGCAATATAATTTCTCACTTCTCGGTTCATACATCGGCGCCTCCTCTCGTCCACGCCTCTGTATCATTACATCGAACGGGGCAGCATATATATATATATAGATATTGCACGCAACGCGCGTAGAGAAAGAGAATACAAGATTATAACAATGAGAGAAGAAGCCGTTGCTTAATACATATCTTTGGAAACACATCGAGGATATGATGATGATGCAGCGCGCGCGCGTATCCACGCTCGTCTATAATTATAATCTCCTCTTCATCTCTCGCGACCGTTTCAGTCCTGCGAAATTCGTCATCACTGCATATCGACCTACACGATCCGACATCCAACGCAAATCGCGCTCCGAAACAATCGCCGCGACGAAAGATGTGACCTCATCACGTGTGTTGACTCTCGACGGTTTGTTGAGTATTGGCAGTAGGTGATGGTTTCGCGAGGACACGACTCCTGGCGATTACTCCGATAACGGGTTTCACAAGAACCAGGAAGCCCGCGATGAAGAGCGACGCGAAGACCAGATCCCTACCGGTTTCTGATGCGCCGATGTTCGTCCACCATTTGCTGTAGGTTCCGTTGATGACAGTAGCTATGAGAAGAATCGTCGCGGTGATACCGGCAAACGCATGGAGGACCTTGACGAGTACCGGTCTGACTTTGGGGTAGAGCCACTGGGTGTTATTCGCGAGGATGCCGAAGCTCGCCACGACGCAGACGATGACAAAGGTGGCCAGGCCAAACTGGGCGTGGGTGGAGACGAAGTGTTCCTTGCCTTTGTCGTTCTTGTTGACGATCACGATGACCAGACCGATTATCAGGAGGCCGATACCGACTGCGTGAAGGATCCAGTGGAGGGTAACGCGACTGGAACGTCGGACCTTCTTGGTAACGTAGGCTTCGCCATTGATCGCGTAGACGGCTTCGGCGGTGAGCAGTCCAGCCTGAAACAGATCGTTATCCAGAGTCACTCGTGTGACGGATAGCTAGTTCTCACAGCGTATGAGAGGAACAAAGCATGCAAATTTTCGAACTTTTTTTATTTCTTGAATCAGAGCATTCCGAGAAGCAGGCCATAAAGCCAATGCGTATATACTCGGAAGCTCTAAAGGTTAAGGCACTTATAAAAAGCTAATAATTAAGGCTGTGCCTACAGCTACTGCTGAATCCGCTGAGTCAAGGTAGGAAAATTATTAAAAAGGAACGAGTGGTAATTTTTAACGCCGGCGCGGCCTCGTTGACGACCTCTTTAGAAGCAATTTCTAACAATTGTTCTTGATGTCATATGTGTGCATGAACGAGTTTCTAGTTATCGCTTCGAATAATTTCGCTTATTTCTTTTTTTTTCCGCAAAAATGACGACTTGACCACGCTGTATCGAATACGAATAAAAAGGTATACAAATACTGTTATAACGTCGGTCGTTCCAATTGAAATTCCAATTCGTGTACATAAATTCAAACGGTGTGCAAAAGCGACGCACCGCGAATACTGCTGAAGTAAAATCGATAGTGATTAATTCGATTCTATTGTATAAATTTATTCTCTTTGGAAGCGGCATAAATCAGACGTACTCGAGACTATTATAATTTACATCGTTTTTCAGTACATTTCGATCTTCATCAGTGTACACGTATTACGGATGGATAATTATTCTTGGAAAGAAGTACAGCTGCAAGAGGTTTCGACTAATGTATCAATTTTTTCGCTTCCCTTATTATCAGTCGGGCCGATAGATACGACAAGTGTAGACTTCCCGTCGGTTCCGATAAGCGGAAATTAAAAATGGACCAGTTTCTCGTCGCGAGTGATGCTAATTATAATTTTTATGTCGAGATAATCGACATCACGGTTTTGTACCGATATAATATTATTGTGATAGCCAAACTTAAAATCTACATCAAAAACATTATAAAAATCAGCAATGCAACTCACGCCAAGCGCCATGCAGATAGGATGCCAAGAGAAGAACTGGTAACTCTCAAATGCCACTCCCACGATGTAGAGTACCGGGAGCAGCAGGAGAACATGGGTCACGATACTAGTGACGAGCGCCATCGTACTGGGCAATCCCTTATCATCCGCGTGCTCGGGCTTCATGTCTCTTTATCTCTCTTGCCGATAAGTCTCCAAAATCAACGGCAGATAGCCGCAAAAACTCCTGCTATACACAAAAACCAAAGCTTCTTTCATCAATGGTATAATCACACACACGCGCGTATACAGAGTCGTCATACGCAGCAATAATAAGAGATGAATCGCGCGCGAGAATCTCTTTACGTAATAACTGCTGCTGCAGTAGAGATGCTCGGCCAGTGATTCATCGACCGATTGTGCGCCTTAAAATTCCTTTTTCCATAAGACCGATGCAGGCGTACTACTTCACTGTGTATAAGCGTATACAAATGCAAACAAGGAGCTCGTGCACGTGCACGCGATTCAAAATACACCGAGAGCAGAACGTGCGCGATGCAAGACAAATATTGTTCTTTCAGGCCGATGATACTCTGGCTTGCTTTTGTTCCTTTTTCGCCGCCAGATCGGGATAATACACATGGACACACGTGTGCTCGTGATACTGTTTGTTTATCTTCTCTATACTCGTTATGTTCGCCAGGCGCGTGTGTTTCGACTGATTGATTGATTGATTGATTGATTGATGCGGCTAAATGCGTGCATTAGTTGAGGGATTATACCTGTCTCTCGATGCTGCTGCTATACTGCTACTGTTGGATTAGTCGGATCTCGCTTGTGATTACGCGTTTGTATAGTAGCGGTTTCAGGTTTGTTATGATTGAAAGTGATGAACGCAAACATTGATCGAAATTTATATTCTTGTTCGGTTGGAAGTACCTATGCAAATCCGGAGAGCGCGTCGTAGAAAGAACAGGTTGAAACACAATCTCCTTAAAAAGTCAATTTGAATAACACTGTTAAATCATATACTCGATAATCGGAAACATACAGTGCAGCTCATCGTTTCGCAACGCGGAAGCAAAAAAAAAAAAAAAAAATACTCGCGAATTAACATACGCACACATAAAATTACGCCACGTATATACGTCCACAGCTTAAAGCAAGCGCGCAGTCTTCCCGCGTTAAAAATAAAGCCCGCGCGGCCGATTCGAAACGCGAACAACAACAAACTCTGCCTATAGACTCTGATACATTTGTTCAAAATGAAAAAGAAAAAGAAATCTCGCTAACACAAACCTGTATATTCCTCCAGTCAAGCAGGTATCAACAAAACAAATCGGCAACTGCGCCGTTGCTTCTTCGGAACAATGGAACTTATGTCATCGATGCTCCTGAACTACAACGATATACATCAGCGAAATGCACAGGTGTCTTCGACACAAGCGACGCCGAAGAAATCCGCGAACTGACTGCCGCGGCTTTGCGATCACGTTGTAAAGCTACGGCACGCAGCTGCGGCCTTGGTTCAGATAATCGGTTGTGTGTGTTCTCGCTCTCTCCCCCTACTTCTTCTTTTTCCTCTCTCTCTCTTTCTCGTGTGTATACTTGCGTCTATATACGCGAGAGAAGCAGATTTCTATATCCGATGTGTGTGGAGGAGAGAGAGAGAGAGAGAGAGCCGTTTCCTCTTGATGCACCAACTCTTGCTGCCAGCGTCGCAGTTCTCTCGTTAATTCGGAATTCCTACGAGGCTGCGATCGGATGACTGACGCGTGTGAGACGAGGCTTTATTAGAGCGAGGCGTGGCATTTGCTCTCCGAGAAATATGCATTTTTTATTGGGCAAATTGTGCGGAGGCTATTTTTAGGCACCAGAATGGATTTTGATTTCCTGCGATTCTGAGGATTGTAAATGTGGTTCAAGGCGCTAGACATTGCGCGTCACGCGGGAAGTACCACGATTCTTATAGTGTGTGATAGTGTGTGTATAGATGGACAAAGATTTTCTTTGAGGAAAAGACTGTCATACAGTACACTGGTATATATCGCATTGTGCGATGTAGTTCTATGCGGGTTTTTCCTCGTTAAAGCGTAAAAATCGATAGTTAAAAATCGGTTGCGATATTGTCGAAATTAAATGTAGAATAAACCGACACGATAGCCTTAATTAGCTGAAAGTTAAAGCTGCTTACTCCCTGCAGAAGTATCAGCAACACCGTGTACTTATACACTTATTAGCTCTTGACATGAAAGACGCCTCTTAAGCCGCTAAACGAAGCGTCACGTCTCTCGCCGCAATAATTACACACGCGGCGCATGTCCACGGGAGATTCTTTTACTTATGCATTGTTGTCCGGCTAGTCACAGCAAGAGAGGAATGCGCTCGCGCACCTTTCGACGCGATGCAAATTTTTCTTTAATTTTTTCATTCATGGCCGCCTTGCTGCAGGAGATATAATTCAGACGTTATATTGTCGCCTTATCGGTGATCGGCTCGGATATTTTTCTTTAATAAACTTATCAGCACCGCTGCGTGCTCGAACGAAGCGCATACATGCGGGTTTGAAACCATAATTAATATAAACCTATGCAGTTATAACATGAGAGGCTCAAGCAGCGGGCCTAACAAAAAGCAGTTTTGTCGTAGTAGGTGACACACTGCTATATACATATATGCACTGTACGCCCAGATAGTGATGAGGAAAATAGAAAAGTGCTCGTGCGCCACCTATCTTTGCTATCCAGAAACTGTAATATAGAGCCTGAAAATTCGAGCTGTCCCAGTCAAAAACTACTTTAATGATGATCTTTTTTCCTCTATACAAGTATTTTATACCTCGTGACGTTTCTTAAAAAATCGAATCGGATCGATCCCCTCCATCAGCGCGAATCTTGGTCAGCAAGGTTACGCCTGAAAATCCGGCCTTACACAACGTCCAAAATAATATAGTTCAGTGTGTGCAATAGAGCACATCAAATTCTATATCTATATATACACAACTCCCCTCGCACAAACAGCCGGTCAGCGTTTTGTTGTTGGCTACTCGAGCGTTGCCATGGATACACGAAATACTCGAGCGTTGCTCGCACCTGCATATTGTCGCTTGAAGTTCGTATACTGGTACTTTAAAGAGTTGTTACTTTTTCGATAAAATTACATCGATAAAATAGAACGCTATGTTCTACCGGTGGACGATCGTCTCAGCTGATGCTTAGGCAAACATGGTCGCAGCCGACAGACGACGAACTTTCATCATCGCGACAGCTCATAACTTTTTCGGAGTTAATACTACGCCACAGGATGAGCTCGAGAGGGACGAAGAGTTTTTGCTGGAAAAGTTTTTGGATCAAGCCAAGTGTCGGACGCTTTGCGCCGTCCCGCTCTCGTCTACGGGATATTCTCAGCCAAGAGTCAAATTGACGAATGAACTGTCGCTCGGTGAAAATACTTTGGTGTTTTTTAAAGTGAGTATTATACGGCATCACTTCTCGTAACGATTTGACTTTTTTTATATGCTTTTGTATTATTCGAGTTCGTGTGTTTGTTGTGGAAGTAATGTCACAGTGGATTATACTTTATTCGTGTGGTAGTTATCTGGCGCACGAGGTGATAAGAGAAGGAAAATAAACAGACCGACTGGAGAAGTCTGTTGTAGAATCGGAGTTTACTGGAAATTCCGAAATAATGAGTTACAATTATAATAATTTTTTTTTTTAACTTTTAAATCTCAACGAATTTCATATAATTTTTCCAAAGCTCCATACTGACTTTCTTTTAAATAAATCGAATCGAATTTCCCACCAGATCTCCGACACGACCGTCACCGAGGACAACTTCCACGATGTCGTCC
The DNA here is from genome assembly GCA_012977825.3 of Pteromalus puparum. Lineage (NCBI taxonomy): Eukaryota > Metazoa > Arthropoda > Insecta > Hymenoptera > Pteromalidae > Pteromalus > Pteromalus puparum. Next base: position 54,782,917 of record CM053171.1, read on the forward strand.
AGGTCACCTCGATCAGCAAGCGCAGCAGCACGACATCGCTCGCCCAGGCTCTCCGACAAGTCTGGACACCAGCACTCCACGATGCCGGCTTCGACTCGCTTCTACTTAAAAAGCTCGAAAACGAGCTACTGGGGCCAAAAGCTATCTCAAGCCTCATTGAAGAGGAGGCTTACCTACGCGACAGGTCCATGTCGGCCAGGAGTTCGGAGGAGAAGAAGCTGTACGAACGAGCTGTCGCTTATCTGAAAAACATCAGGCGCGAGATGGAAAGTGCTGCGGTTGCGAGGTTGGCGTTGTTTTTTTTTTTTTTTTTATAAAGAGCTGACATTTTTTTATTTCCCGAATAAATTTTATGACCGATATCTACAGGGAGGGTATGGTGATGATCGAAGAGATACTCGACTCGATATCCGGAAACTTGGACGATCTATGGAAGCTGAAAGGTCCGGTGTATTCGGAGGAGCGCATGCAGTCCTTACTCGAGATAATCGGGAGCGAGATCACTCTGCTGATCAAATCGTTTATAGGCAAAGTGAGTTTTATTCACCAGTCGGTTGTGTATACCTATATCTTGAAAAGAAAAAATAGAAAGCTAACGACGCTCTAATTATATCCGTCAGATCGAGTCTGACAATCGAGCAAAGGACGAAGCAATAAACCTCGGAGCAACGATATGCGAAAAATGGGTCGAGATGTCCGTGCGTCTAACGAGGCTATTTTGGCCTCATCATTCTCTTCACCCCTGGAAAGGCAAACCCTACAAACCGAAAAAATGCACGAAATTCGAAACTCGACTGAGGTATATACAATATATCATCGCACTATTATGTATGTGCTTTTAAAAAAAAGCGAGAATAGTATAACTTTCCGACGGTAAAAATTCTAGAGAAATATCGGAAATCCGAGCACAGAACCGCCAACTAACAAGGCTCCTCACTACAAACGAGCGGGCGAACCTCGGCACGGATGCCCTCTTTAAGAGCTTCGACAACGTGGAAGGTATATGCGTATAGTATTGTTAAAATAATACACTCGTGTGTCGAAGAATATACACGAGGGCATTCGAATTATAAGCCTTGCATTAAAATAGTAGTTATAGCATAAAGTGGCCCAAGTAGTAGGCCCAACGAGGCTATATAGTTTTGGCGTAGGTGACACACCTTTATATATATACATTCTGCGCGCAAAATACTGATAAGGGAAATAAAAATGATCCTATGCGCCACCTATCTTTGCTAAGCAGGAACTATATAGAAATCTTAAAAGTTTGAATGATAAGGGAGAGGCCAATCCAAAACTGCTCTGTTTCACGACTATAATATATTGGCTTTCGCAGAGCTGCTGGACGAGAACAACGAAGTCGAGTGGAATCGATTGCGGGACAAGCTGCAAAGTAGCCTGGCCCCAGCGGAAGAACGCGTGGCCACGAAGCTCAAGGCCCAGATCACCGGAGCCAAAACACCACTCGCTTTGGAGACGGAATTTCGCCGATACAGCGAACTCATGAAGAGGGATACCATCAAGGCTATGCTTCGAGCTGAACGACAGTCGTTACTGTCCGCCTACTCCGATCTTATCGGTAGGTACATCTTTATCGTTTTCTCACTACTATAATACAGCTTTGTGTTTTTTTCGAATTATAGACTCCTGTCAGAACGGTCCAGACACCAACGAGCTACTGGACACTCCCGAGATCCTGCAAAGCGTGCAGACAGCCAGGGTGTCGGAGCTGAGACTCGAGAGCTTACAGAAGTTGGGCAAACAGTTACTCGACGACTTGCCGGGCTACGAGGAAACCTCGGCCAAACTTGCTAACGCCGTTAACGAAGCCGAGAAACTGCGACAAGAGCTCACCGAGACCTGGGTAATTATATACGTGCGACTGAGAGTATAGTGTTAACAACGGGAAACGCAGTTTAAGACGTTTCTCGCATTCCGCAACGAGCAATAAAAAAAAAACAATCGTACACTTGCGTAAAACTAGGTGAATGACACCCGAGAATCAGTGCTGAACAACGACCTAAGTCTCGGCAAGGACAGCTCGGTCGTAGAGATAACCAGTATGAAGATGATGCGCGTAAACTTCGACCCTCGGTTAACGACGCTGATCCGTGAAGCTCGTGGTTTAGCGGGTCAGGGTGTGGAACTACCTCGAGAGGTCAAGGACCTGGTGGAACGTGCCTCGACGCTCACCGGACGAGCTCGAGCTCTAGAGCAGATAGCCAACTTCCACAACACCATCGGCGATCGTATGATACCCTCTCAGAGACCTCTTATGCTAGCCACGGCTCTCGAGCTTGCAGGTGCGGTCAGGGAGCAGTCCGGAGTTGCTTGGTCAGATCCGAGAGCCGTGGATGTTTTTACTAATAGGCTGAGGGAGCTGGTGAGTGAACTCGAGACTGATCTCTCTTGCGTACGTTTGTCTAATTCCGATTGGGCTTGTTGTTATATACCAGGTGAAGAAGTTCGCGAAGCAGAACTCCGAGCTTGCGGCGAAACACGCGGCTCTGAGGGATCTAGTGTGCAGTCTACTGAAGGGGGACGCTATCAACCTGGTGGCTAATCAGAACACCTGGAAAGATACGTTGAGGAATATGCGGGATATTGTCGGCTCGGTTGAGGCTGATTACGGGAACACCAAGGCCTGGAAGCTTCACTGGGACCGACAGCTGCTCAAAGCTCTCGGGATCGCCTACAGGTATATAATTGAGCCCTACATGAAATAAAATATAATACAAAATAACGATACATTTATTTTTATCAAAGAGCCGCTCTACCCCAGCTTCTAAAAAAGCTTCCCGAGATCCGTGTCGAACTGACCTTCCGCGACGAGTCGCTTCAGTGGCGGCCGTCGCTCGAGGACATCCGTATGAAGCTCTACTCGGGAATCCGTCGTTTCCTTGCTATTCCGATGAATTTCCGCGGAGTTGGCGATCAGGTTGATGGCCACTTCCAGACACTCATACCCCGAAGCGCCTATTTGTTCGGCGCTGTATACAAGGAGGCGGAAATTTTGCTTAACGCGCTCGAAAGCCTGCGCGTCAAGTGGCTGCCTCTTGTTGCGCCCGCGAAAATCGATATCGGCGAAACGTAAGTGCTGTAAGCGATATATACGCTGATGCTATCGTTCAAGTTCTGTGTGCATAATGCATGTATAATACGCGCGAGGGTAAGCTTTTTTTTTTGTTGTCAAGGTTTTAAATTTTCGGACTTTGTTGATGATTTTAGATTAAAGGGGAAGCAGCCGCAGGATTGGGAGAAGGCTTTTAAAGACGCTAAGCAGTGGGCGCAAGAGGTGAAGTTTGTTTTTTATTTTTCTTGAGTATAATGTCTGTGTAGAAATTGAGATGATTTGATCGATTGTATAGGTTGGCAAATTGCGAGCGAACGAGGTCAAGATATCGTGCATAGTCGTCGATACCGGAACTATTAGAAACGACTTGGAATCTCTTTCTCGAAGGTAAAGTGTGTGTCATAAATTAAAGATTGGTAAATAGATTTTAAAATTCATACGAATGCAAACAGGTACTGGGAGCGTTTGTCACTAGACCTACGAGCAGAAGCATCCTCCCGCCTAGTCTCCATCGTCGATTTCCTCTTCTCCGCGTCTAAAAAATTATCACATCGAGCTCGCACAATCGAAGAAATCGGTGAAGCTTACGAAGCTTACTCTCACATCCAAACGCAGTCAAACGAGATCGCCAAGGAATTAGAAGACGTTTCCGGACTGGGTCGGATCCTGGCCGCCTGGACCAGAGAAAAACTAGACGGTCTAAGTAACGCGCACTCAGCATGGGATAGTCTAAAGGAGCGCCTGGACAACTACCACGGAGTGATGCTTCACCAGCTCGAAGAAGCCAAGCTAAACCTCCGCCATCAAGTCCTGGCCGTCCACGACGAACAGGAGCGTTGGAACGCCAAGTGGAACTCCAGACCCGAGGTCATAACCAAAGACTGGATCGAACTGATGCGCGAGAAGTGGACCAACCTGACCGAGCAACGCGACACTCTCGTCAGTGACTGTAAGCGTCTGAACCTACCGGTTGAAGAGATCTTTGAGAGCGACGAACGAATGATCGCCAAGATCGAGGCTGAACTCGAAGCTGAGGAACTCAATTCCAAGTTCCAGAATGAGTTTATCGAGGAGCTTCAGAGACACGAGGAGGAGGAATGGTCCGTCGCCAGACGTCGACTTCATAAGCTTCACGACTGGCTGGACTCTTGGGAGAGCCGGATCCAACTTCAGTCTAGAAACCAGCTGGATGATCAGCCATCGTTACAAGAAGAAACGGCCAAGCTTCAAGCAAACTCCTTCATTGGCCGAAAGATAGCAGAGCTCAGAGAAGCTGTCGATTACGCGCAGTTACTCAGGGGCGACGAGCTTGCAGAGGAGCATTGGAACGAGCTCAAGGAGATTATCGAGCTTACCAGGATCAAGCGCATGAACGAGATTACCCTGGGGCATCTATTGCAGAAGGCACCACTAATCAAAGTCAACGCCGAGCGAATCAAGGTTTGATACGCCTTACAATTGACTACTTGTTGTTATCTTAGAGAGCTTCATTTGATTTACTTCTACGTTATAGGACGTGACTAAACGAGCAGTGGCTGAGAGTGGGATTCGTCAAGCTATCACTGAACTAGAGGCTTGGGAAAGCTATACCTCGCTTCCTCTTCAAGAATCCAAGGACAGCAAAAACGAGGGTGTCTATATCATCGGCGATTATAGCACACTTCTGGCAAGAGCCGGTAAATCATCACAATATATATGCATTTGTATACATTTACTATGGTTCGTGAACTTACGCTTGAATGTATCGGTTAAAGGGGAGCTGAGACTAATTCTGGAAGGAGCAAAGGGCGCGGCGGGATACGAGAGATTCGCTTCGAGGGCCGCGCGCTGCGAGGCTTCTTTGTACGAGCTGGAAGAGCGCATCAAAGTACTGAGTGTAGTTCAAAGAAAATGGATTTACCTAGACCCTGTATACAGCAGTGGAGCTGCTCCAAGTGACTCTGGTAGATGGGCTCGAGCCGATAAGGAGTTCAGGTGAATAAAACACTTTGAAGGCGATTGTATTATACTGTGGGATAATTAAATTCTTATCATCTAATTATTGGAAATTCGTAGGTACTTTATGGGAGAAATTGCAAGGGATCCGAAAATTCCGTCATTAAAGAATCTGCCCTTTCACGCTCTTGCCAATCTTAAGGATCTGATGGATAGGTGCCAGAGGAGCTTGGATGACTTTTTAGAGGAAAAAAGATCAGCATATCCAAGACTGTACTTTTTAAGCGACGAAGATCTCCTTGAATTGGTATCCGGTAAAGGCAAAGGTCTGGACGTCCACTTGTCGAAACTCTACCAAGGCGTCGGTTCGGTTGAAAAGGAAAACGGATACATCACGAGTGTCGTATCTCCGGAAGGAGAGAAACTAAAGCTCTCCGAGAGGGTAAGCCTCTCGGAGAGCTTTCCGAGATGGCTGGTGACACTAGAAGAGGGTATACGAAATGCTCTACAGCAGAGTTTGAATACATGCTTACTAGAGCAAACACCAGATATTTCTGCTTACCCTACGCAAATACTCCTATTGTGCGAGAGGATACGCTTCACGGAAAAGTGTGAGATGGCCATCGACGATGACACTATGGGTCTGAAAAATTTGCTGAAGTTTCTCGAGAATCAGAGGACAAGATACAGGGGTTTGGAGGATCCGGACGACGTATTGAAATCGTTAAAAGCAAAAAATCTTCTCCTCGAGACAGTACACCACCTACACATAGTTCGAAATCTACTGGACGTCATCGCCGAGAAGGAGAAGCTTATGTGGAACTGGAGCCGACAGCTCAGAACTTACAAAAGCGTGAATAATTTTTTTAATATACCGTCGTCTCTATAGGGTTACATTGAAATGAATATTCAGAGCTGAAATGACAATTATTGATTTCCAGGGCGGCGGAGCTATTATACGCTGCGCGAAAGCCGAATTTCCATATCGCTTTGAATATCAAGGAGCCGCGGTTGGCCTGGTTAGAACACCACTGACAGAAAAATGCTATCTAGCGTTGACACAAGCCATGAAATTGGGATTGGGAGGTAGTCCTACTGGTCCTGCTGGTACCGGAAAAACCGAGAGTGTCAAAGCGCTGGGAAGTATCCTCGGCCGTCGCGTTCTCGTATTTAACTGCGACGAAGGTAAGTTAATCAATTGAGTATAAAAGCTCATCTTTTAAAATAAACTGCTTCTATCAGGTATGGATTCCGGCAGTATGCGTCGAATATTGAGTGGCTTAGCACAGGCAGGAGCTTGGGGCTGTTTCGACGAATTCAATCGTCTGGAGGAAGGTACTATGAGCGCAGTAGCTATGCTAATCAGGCCACTACAAGAGGCTGTTCGAGACGGAGCGTCTAAAGCGAACTTGGGCGGATTAGAAATACCGGTTGATCCGCATTGTTGCCTTTTCATTACGATGAATCCTGCCGGAGACGATTACGGCGGGCGTCGAAAATTGCCGGATTCACTGGCTAGACTGTTCAGACCTATAGGAATGGCACATCCCAACAAAGCGAATATCGTTAAATCCTTGCTCGAGTGCGCTGGATTTATGAATGCTTCCAAGCTTGCTGATCAGCTGGTCGAAACGTTCGATACTGCTGAAAAATTGCTATCGAAGCAGCCGCACTACGATTGGGGTTTGAGAGCACTTAGATCGGTTTTGAGCGCAATTCCAGCGTCGACCGGCGAGATAAATGAAAATACGAGGTTTGCTCCGAGTTTTTTTTTAATTAAAAAAAAAAGTCTACTTTGTTTAACGTTATTCATATCTCTTGCAGAATGCTAGCCGCCATACAAAGCTCTACCATGCCCAAGTTAATCGATAAAGACACGTCCAAATTTTTAACTCTACTGAACGACATATTCCCGACCGCCAACTCGTCGTCCAACGTTCTTATCAAAGAAAAGGAAAACTTGCAATCGATTTTATCCGAACTATGCGAATCGCAAGGTCTGCACGACAGTTTAATCAGCAGATGTGTTCAATTACACGATCAGTTGCAAACAAGGAGTGGCGCAGCTATTGTAGGTCCTCCTGGAAGCGGGAAGTCATTAATTATTAGAAGCTTAGCCGAAGCCTTGTCACGAACAGGAGAGCCCGTCAAATTATTCAGTATATATCCTGGGGCAATTTCCAAATCAAAGCTACTTGGCTCTGTTGATCCTCAGACGCGGTATATCATGCAATATGCATTTAGAAAGCTATTGATTATTATTTTTTTATTCTTTTTTCAAAAATAAATTTAAATTAATTTTGATTGATATCGTAGTGAATTCAAGGAGGGCTTGCTGTCTAGCACTATTTCAAATTGCGGTAGTCAACCCTTGTGGATTATCCTCAACGGAGACGTAGAGCCAGAATGGGCGGAAGCTTTGAATTCTGCTTTGGACGATAATCGTATCTTGACGCTGCCTAACGGCGTCGGAATTAAATTGGGTTATGAAACAAGGTATGTTTTATGAACTATATAATTGATCGTTTCCAGTATAAAATTGGGATGTTAAACAATAGTAAAACAATTGTTTGGCAGTATTAAAACATACTATAAACGCAAACAAATTTCAAAAAGAGGGGTTCTCGAAAATCAGAGTATGAGCGGCACAAGCAGGCCTAACGAAGCAGTTTTGGTATTGCGGTAGCACACCTCTATATATATATATATATACGTTATAAGCATAGATAGTGATAAAGAGTAATAAAAAAGCGTCTACGCGCCACCTATCTTCGCTAGCCGAAACTAGAGAGTTCGGAAGTTTGAGCGGTGGGGACAAGGCCAATCCAAAACTGTTTTGTTTCGGAAAGCGGAAAAGTAGTAGTTTTTCCCTCATTTATATACATTACTGAATTTACGAAAATTATCGATTCCAGATTTATCTTCGAATCTCACAAATTATCCGGAGCGAGTCCAGCGACAGTTTCTCGACTAGGCATTGTCTATCTTGGAACCGTTTCACCTGCAACTCTTCTAAAACCTCCGCTGATGAAAGATCTCCCATCGGTGGCGTTAAACATCGTTACGTCACACCTTTGCTCTTTGATAGAGCAAGTTTTGAAAATGAAGAAAGAACAGAAATCGGCATCGGGTCTACTGTACTCTGCACTTGTGCACTTCAGAAATTCAAATACTCAAGCTAGCTGCACTTATGCTTTGTTGAATTCAATGTGTGGACAGATAGAAGATGCCACATCTAGGGAAGATTTGGCTCGATCTATTTACCAACTTACGGGTATCTATTGTCCTGATTCTAGTGCGCCTTACGATGTCTTGTATAACAAACAAAAGGATGCATTGGATCAGTTTACTATCGATGCAAGAACGATACAAACCGAGGACGGATCCGTTTATCTTTCAGGTTTGTAGAAAACATTACACTATTTCTCACATCATAAATTTTGGCAAGTATAACGAAATATATTATAGGATCGATGCAGAGGGGCATAAACGCAAGTTCACCTTGGATAATGTCTGGACAAGCGGTTATCTTCCGCGGGCCGACCGGTTGTGGAAAGAATGCAATACTGTCGGCGATTCTAACTCTAGTCAAAAACGAATCAGACGAATCCTTTATGATAGTCAAAGCCTCATCGTTGTACGGATCCAAAGACTTGATTACGAGATTGAAACGCTCTTGTATCAAGTTGGATTCATCGGCTGGCGGCAGAACTTATAAACCGAAAAATGGCTCGAAACTGATTCTCGTAGTGGAAGACTTGCACCTTTCTTCAAAGAGTTTGCAGGAATTGATAAGGCAGTTAATTCAGGAAGGTGGATTCTACGAGGATGACTTGGAGTTCGCTAAAATTCCTTTGACTATTGTGACTACAGGAGATGCTTCGACCAAATTACATCCGAGATTGGACTCGTTATTGGCGTCGCATTACGTTCCGTAAGTAATTTATTGTAATTATGAATTTTAAAAATAATTCTAATAAATTTCAAAAAATAGGAGCCTGAAAGCAAAGGAGTTGGACTCGATAGTAGAGCTGCATCTCAGAGAATCTTTGAAGAGCGATGAAATCATGATCAAAGCGTGGATCACCAAAATGTCGCCAACGATTGTCGAAGCTTTCAACGAGATCACTACGGACAAAGCAAGCGTCAAGTGGACACCGAGAGACTTAATGATGTGGATTGATTCGCTGAAGTACTATCCCAAGCCCGAAAACGAAGCGCAGATTACGAGTTATCTGATCGACGCGTCTCGTCGACTTTTCAGACCAAAGTGATTCATTTTTATTTATTGATAATTTGAAAAAAAAAAATTGAATTCCAATCTCACAATTTTTCTTACCATTCAAGGCTGTTACTGAAGCAACAGAGGCGTCTAGAATCAACCGTATACTCCCGCAGTTCAGCAGGTCCTACGACTGGAGACAACGTCTACGTGTGGAACAGAACGAACTCTGGCTTGGCTCTTCTCTCTGAGTCGCATTGGAAGGCCGAGCTCGAAAACGCGGTGACGAAATGCATTCGCGAAGGTGATACGATGTCAACCACCATATCTTCATACTTACTGGAAATCGCAGCTGGTATAAGCTGGGGCCTTGGCTGTGAGCAGAGGGGAATTCTGCTAACAGGACGACCGGGTGCTGGACGAAAATCGGCAACGAAGATCGTGTCCGTTATTTCGTCGCTGAGACTCGTCGATTCTGGACCTGGTATATACTCAATTTCCTTCTGTAATCATGGGTATACATTGAACTAGTGAAGTGAAAGTAATTTTCCAAAGGTAAAGGAAAGTCAGCTGTAAAGGCAGCAGTACAGGCAGCGGGTATCGACGGCGAGCCAACGATTTTACTTCTGGAGGAGCATCATCTGCGCGAAGAAGGTTTTGCCGTTCTGGCCAGTGCGATAATTTTCAACGGTGAACTGCCGGGACTCTACACGACCGAAGAACTTGACGGTCTGGTCGCACCTCTCGCTGATTTAGCGACTAGAGAGGAATTCTCAGGCAACTTGGAGCAGTACCTGTACCATCGTGAGTATATTGTCAAAATTAATTGAATTTCCAAACAGGTGGATAAATTTAATTCTCGACAAAAAATGAACAGGTTTGCGAAAGCACCTGAAGGTCGCCCTGATAGTTGACGTAAACGATCTGAAAGAGCCTTGGCTATCCCGCTCGAATCTCCTGCGTCACTGCGTGCAGACCACGGGCCAAAGTCTGGGCAGCGAGTGGTGGCTTATGGAGGGACCACTAACCGAATTAGCAAGTCTCTACCGTGACCCATCCAAGGACGTAGACGAAGAATTTTCCGGCGTAAAAGAAGTCATCTACGCCCACCTGAACACCTGCTCATCCCAGCAAGCACCAGCTCGTTTCCTGGCTCTCCTACATAAGTGGAAAGAGCTGAGGGAGCAGTGGCTCGAGGAGATCCTATCGAAGCTGAAGAACCTCAACGCAGGCATCGAGCGGTTGAAAGAGGCTGGTGACAGGGTAGCCAAACTCGAAGAGGACGTGACCAAACAACGCAGAGAGCTCGAGGTTAATAATCCTGCGGTGACGCTTTTTGAACAGATATTTAATACCAGTAGAGAGAGAGAATATAACGCATAATACATATCGGCGCGTATGTGGTGTCCCTTTGTTGAGAGCAGGTCGAGAATGGCCGAGCTAGAGCAGCGCTGGAGCAGATAACCGCAACCATGCGGGGAACCACGGGACAAAGGGGCGAGATGGCAGCTTTGAAAACCGAGACCGAGCGTGAGAGTGCTGAGCTGGCGCGCAGGAAGGTATATTATATACCGCTGCATTAATTACAATTCGTAATTAAGTGTAGTGCGCCGAGCTTGGCGAGAATGTAATATATTCTGCGACTCGACGCGTATACATTTTCAGGCTGACATCGAGAGTGAACTCGGCAAAGTCGAGCCGCTCGTCGAGCAAGCTTCCCAAGCTGTGGCGGGAATAAGCTCTGACGCACTTTCGGAGGTGAGGTCTCTACGGGCACCTCCAGCTCCGGTGAGGGATGTACTGGAAGGTGTGCTGAGATTGATGGGTATCAGAGATACTTCCTGGAACAGCATGAAAACCTTCCTGGCTAAAAGGGGTATCAAGGAGGAGATCCGCAACTGGGACGCCAGAAGGAGTACTGCTGCAAGTCTCGAGGCAGTGTCCAAACTGGTAAAGGAGAGACCGGAAAGCTTCGATGAGAAGACGGCTAAGAGAGCTTCCGTTGCTGCGGCGCCGTTGGCCGGTTGGGTCTTAGCGAACTTGCAATACGGACAAATCTTGCAACAGGTGGCACCTCTGGAACGAGAGCAGCGTGTCCTTGCTGAGTAAGTCTTTCGATAATTATGTTCTGCCTCGAGCGAGATATCACCTTTAATCCAAATTATCATTCCAAAAGCCGACTGGCAGCAGCGGAGGCGCAGATCGGTAAACTCGAGTCAGGCTTGAGTAACGTGGAAACTAAGGTGGCTCAGTTGAAAGAGGAGCTTGCGGCTCACTCTCGAGGCGCTGCAGAGCTACAATTGCGCACCGAGGCAACGGAATCGAGTCTCGCGACGGCTCAAGCTTTGTTAGGGAAACTCGACGCTGAGCACAATGACTGGCAGACTCAGTTTCAGACGCTAAGCAAAAGGAAGAATAGGATCGGTATCGAAGCTGCCAATGCTGCTGCTTTGCTTATTTATCAGGTTGGTGCATTGTTTCGACTTACTCTATTCGGTATTATAAGACACTGCTTGTTGAATGAGGAACTTTTTAAAGAATCCTCCGAAGAACGATGAGAAGCGCAAGCAGGTGATCGACCTCCTGATAAGCGAACGCGACAGGCTCCAGTGGCGAGGCCAAGGTTTACCCGTCGACACGGAGAGCTTCGTCGGAGCGGCTCGTTCGGTTCGCGGCAATCTGGTTCCACTTTTCCTAGATCCTTCAGGTGTAGCCGTCAACTGGCTCAGAGCTCACATAGGAGAGACTCGTCTGGAGATGACCAGACCCGGTGACTCCAGGTTCTTGACCAGCGTAGAGCTTGCGGTGAGATTCGGGAAACCGTTGCTCGTCGAGGAGATTGTTCAACTTCCGGCGATTCTGCTTCCGCTGCTCAGGAAGAGACCGCTCAGAATCGGCGATCGCAGTCTACCTGCACAGGTGGGCTTTCAACTGTTTTTGGCCACGAGACAGGAAAGTCTGGCCGATGAGCTGCCCAGTGAAGCTGATGCTACGCTCGTGAAGATTAGCCTTGGATCTGGAAGCAGGAGCTTGGCCGAGCGGTTGGTCGAAAAGGTAATGATCGATAACAAATACAATTAGTTCACACGATTATTATAATTTTCAATGCGAATACAGGCAATCCTGCAAGAAACACCGGAAGTAGAAGTTCGTCGCCGCGAAGCTCTAGAGCGCGAGGAACAGCTCTCCGGCGAGATAGAATCAGCACGGCTGGACCTCTTAGTCCAGCTAGGCGCAGCTCGAGGTCAGGACATTCTTCAAGAATCCCAGAGCCAACAGGGCGGTGGTCTCCTGGCTACCCTCGAGCTTACGCAGTCCAAAGCCAAGGAGATAGCTCGAGCTTTAGAGGAGAGTCGACGCGACCTGGAAGACATCAACAAGCGCAGCAAGGAGCACGAAAGACTAGCCAAGTTCACAGCGATACTTTACAAATTCGTCAGATCGTTCGCAGCTCTGAGCTCGCTGTACGTCTTCACCGCTGAAGCAATCACCGAGATATTTCTTGAGGCAGAGAAACTCAGAAATGGTGTTCACTCCGCATCGAGGGACGAGCGCGAGAAAATCCTGGAGAAATCGTGAGCATTACGGATTCTTTTTAATTTTCCATCAAGAGATACTAGAGCTTACAGCCTTAACCAAAATGTAATTCTAGGGTAATAACGTTAACCCTTCACCACTGCACAAAGGCGGTCTACAGAAAGCACCGACTCCCACTGGCGCTACATCTGGCGATGTCTTTGAGCTCGGTGCCAGAGGAGCAGCGCGGGCTTTTGTTATCCGGTGAAAGTGCATACATTAGCGGTAATTCGGACTTCGACACGCCGAACTACATACCAGCCGAGCAAAAGTCCGCCGTCAGGGCTTTGATCAGTGCTATGCCAGAGGCGAGTACCTTTTTTCGAGCTTCTTCATTATTAATCTGAGGCTTAGCTTTAATCGCGCGATAATTGACTTGTGTGTATATACATAGATGGTGCAGAAGCTGAAGCAAAGCTGGGTTAGCAATATCGTGAGTATATATGCGGATGATAGTATGAGCCACTTCGAGAAGATCCTGGTGATACAGGCACTGCATCCGGAACATTTGCACACAGCTCTTTCCAAGTGGGCGGCTCAGCAGTTAGGTAAGCCTCTTCTATTGATTGATTTTTGATGGGAGAAACGATTTGATGATTGGAAATCATAAAGGAGTGAAGAATCTCACGCCACCGTCCTGGACGCTGAAGCAAATCGCGGAGGAGAACAAGATACGACCGGTGTTACTGCTGTTGTCGCCTGGTGCCGATCCAGAACCCGAACTTAGAGGTTTGGTTGCGAATCAAATGGTGACGGCTACCGGCTTCACTGAAGTTTCTCTTGGACAGGGACACGTGGCCCAGGCTGAAGCGGCGCTGGAAACTGCCTGCAAGTAAGTAGAAGGAAAATCGATCACCCAATAAAGTTCAAAGTTTAAGTCTCATCATTTATTGACGATTTAACTCGTATTACAGGCAGGGTAGTTGGCTTTTACTGAGCAACCTTCAACTGGCTCTGAACTGGCTGCCTAGACTCGAAGCTATCCTACGTTCACCCAGTTGCACCACCAATAGGAATCCCAACACCAGAATCTGGATGACCACCGAAGAATGTTCTGGATTTTACACTGGACTGTCGGGATTGTGTTTGAAACTGGCGTACGAACCACCGGAAGGTGTCAAGCGCAACGTAAAGAGATCCCTGCAACAGCTGCAGCAAAGACAACCAGCAATACCTGACCCTTGCAAATCGCTTCTCATCTCTTGGCTGCACGCGATACTCCAGGAGAGAAGAAAGTAAGCAGCTTTTTACGATAAATCGCGTCGTAATACTGACTTGTACCAATTGTTTCAGGTTCGTACCTCAAGGTTGGATCAAAGCTTACTCCTGGAGCGAAGCCGATCTGGAGGCAGCTTGCGAACTGGTCGTGAGACGTAACCCTCGGGATAGTCTGAAAAAGACCGAAGACTGGGAAGCCGATCGAGGTATCCTCGACGTTGCTGTTTACGGTGGTCTACTGCAGGACGAGTACGATATGCGGATGTTGCGGGCCATCCTGCGGCAAGTCTGGTCCAAGGATACTTACACCGGAAGACGAAAGCTCGGAGGGGCTGTCAGCGTACCAAAAGCCAACTCTGAGAATCCGATTTACATGATCGACCGGCTCGATGATGCAGACTCGTTGCAGGTGTACTTTGGACTACCTGCTAACGCTCACAGGGCTTGGGAAAAGTCGGCGGCTGAACTGACGCTGAGATATCTGAATGGTGAGTAAAGCTGAGAATGTTGGAAGCGTTAGATGTTAAACGAGGATGGTTTTTTTAGGTATTCTGAGGAAGAACGCAAAGGTCAGGAAGGATAACGCGGACGGAAGGATGTCGTCGTCGATTTTGAAGATTGTCAAGGAGCTGAAACTCGTCATCGACCAACAGAGAATAGACGATCCGAGAAGTGGTAAGAAAGAATACCGCGAATCAAGGGATGATCCGTTGCAGCGATTCTTCATCGATGAAGTGACCACCACGAGACAGTTGCTGCGACTTGTCCGATACGACTTGGACAGTCTCCGATCTGCGGATGACTTGAAGGTAATGACAGTAAAAAAAAAAATTGAATTATATCTATATTTTAAAAACAAAATAACTATTTATCCCAGACTCCTGCCAAATGGATATCCGAATGGCAATCCGGCCCACGGGAGATTCTGCCCTTCGTGAATCGTCTGATCACGAGGTACCAATCGTTGGCTTCTCTCAGTGGTCTACCGGACAAAGTGGAGCTTTGCTGGTTCGCCCGACCCGACGCCTTCTTATCAGCTCTCAAACAGTACACAGCTCGAGAATCCGGTCGACCCTTCGAAAATCTGCGCCTGAGAACCAAATGGACCGAAGAATCCGACAACAGAGATGGTGGATGGAAAACTGCTGTCTACGTCGAAGGCCTTCTTCTCACAGGTATAGAGTAATTCACAATAATTTACTGAGTAGCCATAGCATTAATTTATATTTCCATGAAACCACGTAAAGTATCACTCGTCGGATCGTAAAACGCTAATGAAACAATTACAGGGGCCAGAATCGAGAACGGCATCTTGGAAGAGGTAACAGCCAACGCAAGCTCCGTTGTGACAGCGCCGCCTTGTCTCATAGCCTTCGTCGATGACACAGCCAACAATTCAAGTGGCGAGGAACAAACCGCTACTGAGTGGAGAGACGCCGACATGGAGCTGACTAGTGACCTCTGTGCTTTACAAGTGCCTGTTTACACTGACTCCTTCAGGAGCCATCTCATCTGCTCGCTACCGGTACCATACGTCAAGGAGCAGAGAGACGTCTGGCACCAGCGCGGCATCAGCTTTCACCTACGGTCTAATTAGACTGCTTGTTTGCAGTGATTTATCATGTAAATGTTTTATACCACTTTTAGTCTCTTATTCTGTGCAATATGTACAAAGTGTATGATCAGAACGAGGGTTGTAACGAAACAAAGATGAATGTGCTGTAGTAAAGTGCTTTATTTTCATAAAATTTAATAAACACTAGAAGTAAATCATTTTCTTTTTATCGAGGAAAAATATAGTGATTCAATACCATCGTGATTATAATAAGTTTCGTACCATACGTCGCGCGATTACAGCCTCGTCGCGCTAATAATATGCTACACCACTGTATACGCCTGCACATCTCGGTAAGAATTGTCTATACGCTCGAATTTTTTTTTTTATTTTTTCTTTATCTCACTGCGTTAGGATGCAATTATTATGTATTAAAATATACGCGAGTACACTGTAGGATAACACGATTGATTGGAATAACGAATCGATAAACATATACATCAGCACTTGATGCTTACCGAGAAGTGCCGAGTTGTCTTTAAGGATTTGTCAGTTTTTTCGTTTTACTTTTATTCAACAGATTGGCTCTATATCTGTACGAAATTCAACACTTCATTTTCTTCTATTTATTGGTCCTGTCTTATGATGCAGCTTCTGTCTATAAGGTATGATAATTTTTACCAAGTTTTTTTTACATAACTATACAATGGAAAATTTACGTCGTCTTGAATTGCAATTTTTCAAGTTCTCCAATGGCGAGAATTTACAGTTTTACTCTTTTTCGAATGTCTTATGACAAATTGTTTTCCGAATAAGCTGCTGTTATACAAATTCTTCTGAAAATCGAATGTTCTTTTTATATTAAAATAGCCAGTTTTTAAACTACGATATATATAACGATGATAATCGTAACAATATTAAGTTGTAATTCTCTTCATTAAATTGAAATAGTTTTAAGGGGCTACGAACGCACAATATACATACTTGGATTTATCTTTGAGAAGTAACAAGTTTGTCATTAGAGCATGTCAACAAAAAGTCGACGACAAATTTTCGTTGTATCCTATGCAAACAGTCGTAACTTCATTCATGGAGAAACCATTATAGCCAGTTCGTATAGCATCAGTGAACAAAAGTAAGTTTCAAACATACGTTAGATAAAATTATAGAGTCGAAGTAAAATTAGAACGTATAGCTGTTATTACGTCTTGCATATATTCATGCACTAGCAGCCCCTTAAAGTAACAACATTATTTTTCGATTTAGTAGTTTACGCTTCGAACCTTTGACTAGCAAACGCGTTTCTTATAATAAATTGATTTAAATTAACAGGACGATTAATCGAGAATAAAATTACATTACATTTTTAAATAGACTACTCTTCTCCCTTCGAATATGGAAAATGGAAAGAATTGAAACCTTATTGATAAACTTATTTATCATTATTAACGCAACGACAATTAACGCCACTAAATAATAATGATAATAATAACAACAATACCGATCATAAATTTTGACGCTTACATTCTCACGAGAATTAAAAGTATGAAACTATACACTACGAAGTTAACAATGATAAGAGGGTAAAAAAAAATAATCCGATAAACATGGGATAGATCGCATAGCTCGTTACGTTATACAGGTGAGAAGTAATTATATCACACGGGAAGAAAGCACATGTAGTCTGTCTGCGTTACAACGCAATTTCTTATAAAAGAATTCCAAACGTGGAAGAACAAAGATTTCGTGAGGAAAGAAACTTTCGTGAAAGATTCTTCTTTCATTTTAATAAGTAGTAGCTACGTCTACGAATTGTCGTCAATTCACGTATATACATAAGGGATTTTTTTACAAAATTTTTGTTAATCATTCATGGCAATATCGTCGATATAAATTATAATATCTCGTTTTTCTCTTTAAATAACAAATAATTTACGTTTCGAAGATTATAATACATAACAGCAATGATGAAAATTCTTACAGAAGATACCAACAGCCTGTTTTAAAGTTTTTCTCGTTTAGCTCTACGCAGAGGATTCACGTAAGAATCATATTCGAGTAAACGTAGTTCATTCTGACTCTTTTAACTTTTCGTAATTTCTTTCTTTTAATATACTTTACTATTTCTCGCATTTTAATACTTTGGTGTTTGTCTGTTAAAGTGTCACATATAAATTGCTGCCCTTCTTGAAATTTTATAGGAACTCGCTCCGCCTTCTTGCTGCCTCGTTACCTCGTGGTCACGTATTTGGCTACTTTTTTCAAATTTTCACAACCGTTTTTCCTTTTTTTTTTCTTTTGTAAATCAACTCAACTGTTTTGTTTTGATTCTGAGCGAGTCCTAATGAAGTTTAAAATCATAAAGTAAAGGTAAATATCACAGTGGATGTCAAGTTTGCGAAGATGAAAATATAAGAGAAGACAAGGTCGAAGGAATCGAGAAAAAAGGTTTCCTCGCACAAAAATCTTGCGACTTCAAAAACTACATCATATCTAACATTTCAATATTAACATGTTACATAATAGGAAGAACTTGTATATGTAACATTAAATTGTGATAAAATTTATAGACCAAAAATGCACTACCGTAGAATGTATTCCATTTTATTGGTTTAAAATGACACTCTCTAGGTAACATTAGTCAAGTAAAAAAATGTAAGAGATGGATTCAATTGATGAAAAATTGAAAATCGTATATAATAAAGCCCAACACCTTCCTACATTTTCTTGATCAAGTTGTAAACGCTAGAAAAATATCTAAAAAATGTAAGTATCGAGCACAACACTTAACAAAAGGTTGGAAAAATAGAAGAACTAGGAAATAGTTTGTTCAATATATGTATCGTACAATTTCGTCTAGTTTAGCGTATAGTTCTAAATTCACGTAACCATAAATTATCTAAATAATTACTTGTTTTTTTTTTTTTTCAAGTTCAAACACACGTTCTATAAACGATAAACACGCGTTCGAGCTATCGTTAACATCTAAAAAAGGAATTTTTACATCACTTAGTCGTGTTTATTACAATTTCGAATAATAAGCTCGTGAATTCAGAAACAAGGACAATTTAGTTATACTCTGCCACAACGATTTTCCGTGAGTCGTTCCCTCGTGTTTTTGTTTACATAAGTTTCGGAGAAAGAACAATAAAAATAAGTGTCTATTGTACGCCCCTACTTTACTACACTCCATTGATTTATCGGCTTTTTTTCGTGAGCACGGGCGTTTTATAATCCCCGACGTGTCTGATTCAGACGTAGATTTGAATGAAAAATGCAAGAGGGTTTCACAAAAGAAAAAGACTCCTTCGATGTCCTGGCCTTTTTGTGGATCTTGGAGAGAACACTAAAGTCATCACTTATTCAGCGAGTCTATAGGGTTACGAGATCAATTAAAAATTAATCCGTTTCAAGCTATTCCAAGTTTAGGCTTCGTCGAAGGAGTGCTTCCACATCTCCTCGATTCCAAGCGTACGTTGGTCGACGAGAGAGTCGAAAATTATACAGAATTCTTGCTAAGTAGTACGATTACAGTTATATTTCGTTGCACAGGCTCAATCTAGACTGTCTCAGTGTACGTACGATCACTCGAATGAAAGTTGAAATTTTATACAACGTATAATCGCTACCGCGAAGCGCCTTTTCAATCATGAAAATCGTAATACAGATATGATTATATAATATATATAATTTTTTCTTCCTTTTCTCTCTATCATTATTTCTCTCCTTCTCTTTTGACAATATACAAGCGTTTTTATCCTTTTTTTACGTACAATTAATCAAATCAACGATAGATGCTATTACAATTTGAGAAACGGCGAGATTCCGGCCTGCGTGTACCTCATTATGATTGTCCCGATTTATTGCTCTAAAACGTAAAAGAAAAAAACACGCAGGCCGCAAAACTCCGCTACCGATATCTCTCGAGAGGAAGGCAATGTTGTGTTTTCTTTATTTTTAATAATATACTTGTCGTTTTTATCCAGTTCCAAACTCTCCTTAGCGATATACATTATAATTTGTTTTTTTTTCTATATCATCGTTTTATAATTTATAACGTTATATATTCGATATATCTCATGTCGTCATCGCCACACATCGTCGTATCGCGCGCACATACACATGAACAAATTAACTCATACGGCTCGTATATGTCACGCAATAGTCACTCGCGCTAAAGTTACAATATATAATTTTTTTAAGTACATTTACAGCATCGCCATTAGTCTCGGGAACGCGATGTGTGTATAAGTAAGTGTATCTGTGAGTTACATAGTACATATCTATACAGAGACCGTTCGCTCGATATGCTTTGTTTAGTTATCGACGTTATTCTAATCGATAGCAGTCGATTCGTCTCTTTTTTTCTGCTACTTCTGCTGCTGGTTTCGCTCACGGTTTTACGCGCTAATCTGGACCGTACAAGGCATTTTTCGTTAAGTACCCCAAATACTCAGCTATAGTTTTAGAGCTGGAGGCTGACTTTAATCAACTTTAAAGAATATTTATACACATACTTTACTTATTTATTCAGTTGTGGTTATCATTTCCTCATCAATATTATGTAACATCTGTCTACGAAAACATCTTTCAGAAAAATAACGGCAGATGACAAGTGTATGATACAAACAACCCATCTGGTCATGAAGTGTACAAGTCCCGTGAGATTCATAAAAATGTTCCTAAAAGGTATGGCATTTATATTAATTAAATAAAACATATTCTTTAAAATCCTCTTCGGCATCCAGCTGTAGCTAATTTACTTAAAATATTAATGCTTCCCGCTATATAGAGCTCGAGTTCACGTTCAACGCTATAGTTGTCTGTGTTATATATAGTATAGGCATGCATATAATATATAATCTGCTAAATTTTTTTTTTTTTTAATGTAATTAAATACTGTCTGACCGTAGTGAGGAAAGCGCGACGATCGATTCTTAACGAAAACGCGTTCATTTATCATTTTCCGACACGAAATCAACATCTGCGTCATAAGTATATAAGATAACGTTAGTTATACAAGGGATTGTCGTTTGAATTTTTTGAAAATTGTTAAAATTTTTTTACATAGGTACTTTTTTTAGTTAGAATTGGATTTCTAAAATGTTATAAACCGTTCAATACTTTTTTTTTTATACTTTGGTACCTTGCGGCAGATACAGAGGGATCAGATTATATTCCGTTGTACGGCACTCTGCCAGAGTATAAAATGTATTTTTAATGATGATCATTTTTTCAATATATTTGTACTGGTAGAGTGATAGCGAGATATACTTATGCCTTCTTTTCCGGTATTCGGCAAAGGCATTTTAAGTCGTTAAAATATCTCTTTCGATGATTTAAAATGTATCTTCTTATATTCTCGTATATATTTATGTAAGAGCAAAAAGGTACGGAGATCGAAGAATAATCGCTTTCATATACAGTGCAGTTTGGAATTTGACTGATACCGTATGTATATATCAATAAATTTTATGGTTCTTTTTTGTATTAAGAAAATATCGTCAATCTCTTCGTCAAAAACGTGCATTAAAATTCAAATATATGTATATAGCTAACGACAAATCAAATGACGTTGCGACATAGTGGGTCGCAGCCGTCGTTTAATGGAAAGAAAACCGTCCTTTAAAAAATATAATCTGCAGTAGCAAAATATTACCCTCTTATGCGAGACAGAGTTTAAAAAGAATTGTAGGCGACTATATAGAAAAATTACACATTTCACGAGACTCTCCAAGTACAGATTGTTTTCTCTCATCTCAAGACGGACACGTGTGTATTTGTGTGTGTGTGTGTGTGTGTGTGTGTGTGTGTGTGGTACGTTTCGTACCCGACTATCATATACATAATAAGTTACGCCGCGATTCTCATCTACAGCTCTATCGCTCCACCCAACTCTACATACACACACAGCAAGTTATTATAGTCTCGAGAGATCACATTAACTTTATCCTCAAAAACGAACGAAAGTTGCCGGAAACGAACTTTACAGTCGAGATTTCGGAACTATCTGAAACTAGAATCAGAACGTACACGTACATTTGCCCGCGAACTCTCTACTTATACATATCGTACAGCGCTTATCTTTCGTTCTCTGCTATAAAGTTATGATACGACCTTATATCCGCGTTTCGAGGTTCCTCCATCTACCGTATAATTAATAACACGAAAAATTAGACATAGTGGAAGGATGACTGTTGTAGCTATAGATATAATATATTTATATATTTATATCGTTTAATCGCGTCGCTGCAGTATACTATATATTGGCTACTGCAGCGTACTTCCCGAAATTTTCAAATAGGCTAACACGACCTTATCAATAGTCGATACGTAAGATTAGATTATATTTATATATATATAACAATAGCAGTATAATAGTATAGTTGCGATAGACCGCCTCTAATAGCTAATTGGTGTTCGTACGTTGATCCCTCTTTTTCATATATTGGTACTGAATAAATACCTATGCTGTTTAATAAAATTTCTTTATCTTTCCCCGTTTGTTTTGTTTGTTAATTATTTTTTTTTGTTCGGCCGTTTAAAACGAATCAGACACAGTTTTGAACAAAACGTTCGTTCACATAATAAGAAAATACGTCGTTATTTTTATTTTCATATTTTTTTTTTTGTTCTCGTAATTCATTTTCCTCGCCATAACCGAATTAAAAATTTATACAAATTGACTTTGAAAATACCTTTCGATTTCTTTCATTTGTTTCTGCTCCTTCTCTCGCGCTTCTCTTGCCACTCGTGGTTTGATAAAATCTATTTTTAGCCTACCCCTCCCTGTACTTCAAGGTAGTAGTTATAGCGATGTGTTGTTTTTGGATTGGTACGGAACATCCATTATAATGTGAATGCGTTAGTGGACGCTGCCACACAATCATGAAGGAATTTGTTCAATTACGATTACAATATCATAGTAAATATAGGTGTATATCCTCCAATTTGAAAGCCTCAAATTCGCCTGGTTCCGTTCCGTTTGATATACGAGCGCACTTTCTTTCGGTTCGCTAAACGCTAAGTCGTACGTATTTTTTTCCTTTTGTTATATCATAATAATATATATATAATATTTATATATGTATTTCGTTTTAACGGTTAAAAGTCTGATATGAATATATCGTTAAGACGTCAAAATTGTTTGCTCTGCAGTTAATTACGTTTGTAAACGTGTAGAAATTTGCTCTATATCGTTTGGTAGTTCGAGAGTATAATATTAAAATCCGTTGTAGAATTAATTAATAATTGGTTCTATACATCCATCAGAGAGACACACACACATTCCTCTGGTATAAGTATAATATACTTGTCCCCCCCTAGAAGATATAACTTTAAAATGTACACACACCTCTAAATGAGTTATTCCGTTCTCGTTAATACTTTGATACTACTCGCTTCCCACACACGACATACCACATTAGAATTTCGGCTTATAACTGCGCCGCGCTCGCGCAGCTGCAAAATCTTCTGACTTGGTCGCTTTCGCAATGTGTGTATGTATGTATATATATGTATTTACCAGGGCACGCGAGAGGGGGAGAGACGATCGCGGCCCTGGATAATCTCGGGGATTAAACGCTCAGACAATGCGCTGTGTGTATGTGTGTGTTGCTTTCTCTCTCTTTCTCTCTCTCTCTCTCTATAATCTTACTCTAAAGCTGTTAGGAAGATACATCGGGTCAAGGCTTGAGAGACAGATTTCTTTCTCGGCTGCAGGGTTCACGCACGTTCACGAAATCATGACATGTTGTCCATGTCCTCCGTCACCAGTTGGAACTGTTCTTGACCTGCGCAAAGACAATCGATCTGTTTGAAATGCACTCGCGGCTGCAGCTACACACGTCAAAATGAATACACACGCACGTATTATGATATATGCTACTCTACTGCTGCTCGATCAGAAAATTACACCCGACTCTGTGAGAGAAATGTCATTCGAAGCGAATTAAAGTTTAACGCGAGTGTGGCTCGGTTTTTCTTGAAATCGACGTTATGAATTCGCTGATACGCAGTTGAGATCCGAGAAAGTCATGAATATGCGACGATAGATCCACACGTGAATCGTGTAATACGCCGAGAGAAGAGAAAAATGTGTTATTATAGAAGAGATAACTTACTGTGTAGATAGGCGGCGAGTTCGCGATCCTCAGCAATCAGGGCAAGCTCCCGTGGCGTGTTTCCGTTGCGATCCCGGACCGTCAGCTTCGCACCGCCAGCTACCAGCATACAGCAGATCGATCGGCGTTTTTGCTGCGCCGCTTTGTGGAGAGCCGTCTGACCCCTGACGCACAACAGACACAGAAAGAGAGAGAGAGAGGTCGGATTTTAATTAGGACTACGTGTTAATGGGTATACGATCGATCAGACTATATTATACTTTTTTTCGGAGAATTGAATTAAAAAAAAAAAAAGAAGAACCGAGGGAAAGAAGAGAAATTTCGCGATCGATCATACTTAAAAAGTTTGCCACGTGATGAATCGTGCACCGCGCGAATTTTTAATATGCGAGGCGTGATTCATCACGGCAACATCCTTGACACTTTCTCTATTCTCGAATGAGTATATAGAATGAAAAGCCGAATAGCGCCGGAGGAGGCGTATCCCATCTGACCCACATAATATGCATCGTCATCCTCCTCCACCTCCTCCTCCCGCAGGCGTATCGACTATATACGAAAATACATGCACGCCATAATTCGAATGATCTCTCTCGCGGGTACGACAATTCGAGCGTCATCACTCGTCGCGCATTATCTTATTTCCCTCGTAATAGCTCCGCGCATCCAGCGCAATGTGTAATTACTTCCTACGTGAAGTACACACTACCGACAGAGATAATTGCGCGACGGAACTTACTTGTCGTTATCGACCATATTGAGAATTGTCGGAGGCGCGCACGCGATGAGGTATCTCACGATGTCCCGGTAGCCAAGTCTCGAAGCTAGATGGAGAGCTGTTTGGCCCGTCGAGTCGATGGACAGCAACGAGTAGCCACGTTCGTGTAGTTCTTTCAACGCTGGCAGATCTCCCACCTTTGCTGCTCTCAAGATTCCGTCTGACGTTTTCTCCAGCAGTTCCGTGCTGAACGTGTGCACCTCCGAGCTCAAGCCGAACAGCCTATCTCGTGGACTGTAACGGGAATCATAAGACACACGCATGTGTGGATTATCCTTGTGCCGCCACTTCCATTATAACCGACTGCAAAAAAATAATTACAATGCTCTATTCATGAATCGATAGCGTGTGCGCCGTATATCCCTCGCGGCTGCAATCGTCGTGAATAAAATACGGATTAATTTCCGTTGAAAATTTCGAGTCAATACGCCCCGAGTCTTTAGAGCCAAGTAATTGAATGGGCCGCTGTTCTCGTACGGCAAACACTTGCACTGATTAATTAATTAATTAACCATTCTCTCTCTCTCTCTCTCCCTCTCTCCCTCTCTCTCTCTCTCGTGGAGTGTCTTAATGATTTATATCGCGCGCACGTCGACCCACTTGGAAATCTCTCACTATATTGATTAATCGGCCTCGAGAACTTCATACGTTCACAGCAGCGTGGAAAAGCTCGAAAAGTCAGAGAAACGAGCTTGCGTAACGTCAGACGCGCATTATCCCAATATTTACTCGATTTTGCGCGAAGAAATTCGCACAAATAATATACTCCAGAAACAATAAAGGCATAGTTCTGCCTCCGGTTGCATCGATGGTATAATATATGATACCCACGCACGTGGAGCTTTTTCTCTCATTCCTTACCTAATGAAAGCGGGCGGATCATGCTGCATGCGTTGTCCAGTACCACTGCGACCGCCAGCTGACGTGATGGACTTGGAGGAGCTGTGATGCTTGGACGACGAGCCTTGCTTGTCCTCGTTGTTGACGTAGTTGTCACCGCTGGCGGAACGCCTTTGCTCCGTGTCGCCTGGGGCCAGGCTGTTCCGGCTGACGTTACTGCCGGACGGGTGACGCGACCTCGGCGCCGATTCTGCTCGTGATTGATGCTGCGACCTCTGATGTTGCTGCTCCTCCTCCTGGTGTTGCTGGGAGCGATTCGACTCGGTGCGCGCCTTCTTCTCAGCAGACGCCTTTCTCCGGTCTTCTCTTGAATTGCACGAGTGAATGAATTTAATTTGACATTTATTTACCCCAGAGTGCACTGATTGCCTGAGGTTGTTTTTCCCGCGCGCAGGTACAACGCGAGCGCGCAAATATTGACGGAATTGTTAATTAACTCGAAACTGATACGACATGTGTATCGCGTACTCGGATCTTTACGACAAAGCGTCGCGGCGCTGCCACTGCTTTATGCAGCTTAATTTATCCTATAGCTTTTAGTGAAGTAGTAAATATTTTACTACCGCGATGAATAATATTCTACACACGTTGCAGCAGCAGTAGTGGCAGCGGCACGCGGCCCTTGTTTTCCCAATCATCAAAACGGATATTATATACTAAACGGTATCGAGTGGCTATCCGTTGCAGAGATACGAGTCATTTGAGTTGTATCAGAATCAGACATCTCTGTATTCAAAATCCAAATTCATATACATATTATACTCACGCACGCGTGAGAAATATACATACCTCGATGCCGCTTGATTATCGCCGTGTTGTTGACTCTGTGAGCCTTGACTCGCAGGACTTTCCTGGAGAACGTAGATGGCCTCGCTCACTACATCCGTGACGTAATGTAGCTGCTCCTGCGCTCTGTCAATTCTAAAAAACCGTTCCGCCGTACAAGCTGAAAGCAAGCGAGTAAAAAACAAACGTTACTCGTTCAGTACGACGACGACAACGACGACAACGACGACGACGCTAATAAGAACTTGTCGAAAAAAGAATATTTCCGTGTATTCTCTTTGTGCCCCATTTTTCCAAGCTACCATTACAATAGAAGTTACGGCGTGCTTGTTTTTTACGCTTCGAGCTATCCGCAGAATCGAATCGATATACGTTATAAATTTTTATTTAACGAAATAAAAGCATCGGATATAATAATAAAATCATTATATACGACGATCGGAAATTTACGGCTCATAAAATCGCATGCGCTGGAGAGATAAATTTGAAGAGAAAAAAATCATATATGAACTAACAGTCGAGAAAACAGCACGAATCCATGGGATACTCCTTGGCGAGCATATTCCTGAGGGAGTCGAGGTCCATGGCAGCGTCGAGGTCGAGAGGTTCAGCATTCCAGGCTGTGGCCGCCTTCATGAGTTGTTCCTTGTCCGAGTGGAACCTCTCGTAGTCGACCATTCTGATCCTCATAAGCGGTATCTTGAGCCTCTCGATCTCCGCAGCCTTCTGTCTTCGGCCTCCACCAGTATTGCGTCGCTTCGACAACATCGTTGCTTTATTCAGCAAGCTCATGCTGATAATGGAGGGCAGCAGTCGACAAGCCTCGCCGTCCACCTGCAAGAACAAAATTTAATACACCGGGTCTCGTTTTACTTGGTTAATCGTCTTCAATCGAGTATATTTGCAGAATGAAAAAAATCTCTGTCAACCGTGATTATATTTTAATCGAGTGGCTCATTAAGCGGCTAATCGAATCTTGCTTATTACCGGCAATTCCGATGCACTTACCGGCTGATTGAACATCAGGCTAGTTTTCCTAGAAACTGGAACGATCGCTCTCGAATTTGTCCCTCAGAAAACACTCGGGGCGTTCGCTTTAAAATATCGCTGGAATTTCTTATTTCTTACACTCTCGCGTGTGTGTGTGTCTATATACGCATCGAAGAGAGGAATGCAATTTTAGCGAACTAGCTCTTACGGGGATCAAACTCGGGGAATAAAACAAATGAAACTGCGCTTCTCTCCGAACAACCATATTCAACTCGACTACGCTTTCTTCTCCGTGTTATTACCATACAATCTCCTCGTAGTTTCCTCGGCGACACTTGAATATTTTACATCCCGCTTAATATTTGCGTTGCCGTTATCCAGTTTAATAGTCCTCGAGGATATATACCTATACTCTGTGTAACGTGTACAAAGACGAGTAGAGCCACTCGCACGAACTACAATAACGTAGAGACTGACCTGCATGGGTATGGTCCTAGTGGTGACGATTTTCGCAGTGCTGCATTGGGCTATGCTCGTGCCGTGTCCTCCGGCCTGTAACAGGGGCAGTTGATAGGTGGTCAGTCCGACAACTTCGATGAGGCCATCTTCAGTGGTAGGTTCTCTGCCGATACCACCACCCCATGGATGCGTGCCTCCACCGTAGGAGGCGATGTTGAGGAAGAGGATGGCGTGAACTCGATGTTCCTTCAGTTTAGGCGTCATGTCCTGGCCGTCGCACTCGAGGGTCACGAATTCCGAGAGATCCTTCCAACGTCGAACCACTAGGTCCTTACCACCCATCTGACCGTAGAACATCTTGTTGCGCAGCCGCGAGTTGAAGCGCTCTGGATGGGCCTCTGCGAAACGAAAGAATACAAAAACATCACTCGAATTCTCCACGTATCGTGTATATCAATTTCCATGCAAATTCCCGCCGATATTCTCTGCTGTCGACGCTCTGCTGCACTTGTGTATACATATGCAACGAATGAAAAATTTGTATTTGGATATTCTCGCACCGGCGGGAGTTTCAACGCGACATGCTTGCTTTTACAGAGAGGCTTGTTTTTTCGCTTCAAGTATCGTGTTCTCGAATTCGCTCGAATTTTTCTTCCTTTTTTTTTTTATCAATCAGAACGTAGCCGTGTCAATCCGCACAATGTTGCATACTAATGGAGACGAATGTGAGCCGAAACGTATATATCTATGCAGGTTCGTATATAGCTGTTCTTTTTAGAAAGATTCAAAAAGAGTCAGCTATGACCTATTTCCAGCGGCACTTTCCATCCGAGGCCGAGCCTGTTCACTTGGTCGAATTAAATATTTCCGTGGAAAAAGTCTTCATTATGGATTTCCGAAACTGCACGCGGGAGAGTTCGGTAAAAAGAAGGAAAACGACGAACGCTTATGCGGCGACTCTCGGCAAAACAAACAACGCGGTTATTTATGCTACTGCGCACAGAGGGAGAGAGAGAGAGAGAGAGAGAGAGATCTCTATTTACATGCTCTCTCGCGAGGGTATACGCATCATAAAGAGTCGTGTAAAATTTTATAGATTCGAGGTATTTCAGGACGACTCTCGTTGGGTATTCTCGTCCAATTTCTTTTTTTCTCTCTCTTTCTTCTGCGTTTAAAAGAGACGCTCCACTTCATGAATCGCATGGAAATATCGCGAATTCGGTGAATATTTCAGCGTGCGGACCGAGATGTACAAGCCGGGCTAAATATTTCAGTTGGCTCGGCGCGTGTGTTCTGATGTGTATTCCTTTGAAAATTTCAAAACTTTTCGGTGTACTCAGAGCTGGTTTTTATCCCTCAAAAGGTGTTGAGTGGCGCTTCTACTGGAAAATTCACCCTTTTTTTCTTCTGCTTTCGTGCTTTTGATGCTCGACGCGTTTAACTCTTTTTTTTTGTTTTACTCCGACTCCGGGGAGAATGTGAATGTTGTATATACATATATACCCGTACTACTCGTACCGACCCATATCATAGTCTCGCTCCCTCTATACGTGATAAAGAACGAAGGCTACGCGAAAACGTCATTTATATTCCAAGTCGCACCTACTGCATCTTTCAAATCTACTAAATGCAAGATGCCGCGTGAAATTTCAGCGACGTGCCTTGTATATATTCCGAACTCCATCCAAGAATAATGACGTCTCTAACGCACACACGCGTGTCTGCTTGTGTGTGTGTGTGCGTATATAATTGCCCTTCGCATATACGTGAGAAATAATTCAGTAACATCATAAAATGTACCGACACTCGTGTAATTGAAAGCAAATTTATTCAATTGCCGTAACATTTCTTTCCGCGGGCATTTTCGACGA
Organism: Pteromalus puparum; assembly: GCA_012977825.3. NCBI lineage: Eukaryota > Metazoa > Arthropoda > Insecta > Hymenoptera > Pteromalidae > Pteromalus > Pteromalus puparum. Next base: position 54,812,403 of record CM053171.1, read on the forward strand.
CGACAAAAATATCCCTTAGCCATCTATTTTGCATAGGCACTAAATATTTACGAATATTCGCTTACGTAAGAGGTATACATGTGTATAAGGTTTACACGAAGTTCAAGCAGTAGCCCCCGAGGGGGTTTTAGAGAAGTCAACAGACGGTAAAACATTTGGTGTATTCAAGGGTGGAAATCGCTCAACAAAGGCTTGATTAACTGAGGTGTAAACGAATTATTCCTCTCAGTGCAATAATAACGCCCGCGCCGATCGCACTTTCGCTACTAATTTGATTGGCGCTCATTACTCGCTGCAAGTGAGCTAAATACCGCGTATAGTAAAGTGAAACGTAATTGCGGCTAGGCCTACTGTGCATTTTCAGCCGATACGCCCGAATCATTTTACAATCAACGCTGCGATTGGGAGCAAAGTTCATTTCGTGCTTCGACTGTTTAACCTACGGATACACCTACACTGTACATTTAATATGTGTTTCGCGTCCTTATTCTCGTGTCTATACAACATAGTATATGCGAGAGGGAGTATACAGTACACACACACATAGAGAGAGCTCGTGAATTCGATTGAATTTAGTTTTCCAATTTGACGTTCACGCGAAAATCGCGTCTATTCCACGCCGGTGCACAAAGTACATCGGACGCGCGCACCTGCATACCCTGCACAGCGCTCCGCTTTCATACGATTTTCCATTGGATTTCGTTGAAAATTTAGAATGCGAATTTTTCACCAAGAGACGCCTGATTCCCGGCAGTCGGAAGATATTTCACAGCTCGTGGAACGCGCTTCCAACTTTGGTTTCAGCTTTTTATTCGCGTTTCGAGTTATAATACGAGAATTTGATTTCAAACGTTGTTGGAATATCGAAGTGGATCCGCGTTCATGAAAGACAAGTGTCTGTTTACTGTAATAATGGAAACTTCAGGATAGTCGAGTGGTGAACTAACAAGCAGCGATACGTTAATAATAACACAGACATTTGCTCTAATTGCGCGCGCTCGTATTTGCCGGGCTGCTTGCCGCCGCAATTAGAAAGCCGCCGCGCTTAATTCACGAAGAGTGGCTCAAAACCGGATTTGACATCTCCCCCAAGAGAGCAAGAGCAGCTACTTATTTTATACGTATATATAAAGTACATATATAGCACCAGCTCTCATCATCTCCGTGTTGCGCATAATCGACTTTAATAAAACACGACGGCCCGACTACTTAGCGCAAGGTATACCCGTTACCGTAAACAACGGCGGTGGGTCTTAGATTTCCGCAAGTGCGCGAGTATACATTCCTTGTGCATCACGACGCTGTGTGCATTAAAAAAGAAGCTTTCGCGGCTAAAAGCCGCCACCGGCGTCGCAGGTATCGCGTGTACAGCAACTAACCTCTCGCCTCGTGAAACTCGAGGGCGATGTGGGCGTCGACGCCTAGCGAGAAGTAATTGTTGACGACGTTGAGGGGCAGGTTTTCCTTGCCCTTGGCCGCATCCTCGTCGTTACCCGAAGCGTCCGGATTACGTTCGACGACGAGTTGCCACCTGTCCAGAATCGAGATCTCGCTCTCGGCCATACTCGTGAGGATCTTGCCGATGGGCTCGTCCGTATAGCCGCCGCCCCAGCCAAGAGCTCGGGCTAGATCGTTACCCGTGCCCAGAGGTAGTGTGCCTACGGCCGGGGCTGGATTCGCACCAATTTGATCAAGGACCGAGAGAACCCAGCCGACGGTTCCATCGCCACCGCAAGCCAGGATCCGCAGGTTTGGCACCTTCTTGAAAAGCTCCAGTCTGTGGAAAAGTGAAATATGCGATTACTCGTGTGATATATTTTGCTATAGGTTTGTTAACAGTCGATTTGCCGAAAACAGAGAACGTTCAATTCTATACGCGCTATATAATATCGGCGCGCGAAAACCTGGAAATAGCGGCGATAAAATATAATTTAATATACCCGCCCGCATAATTTAGCTATAGCCGGAGTCGGGGAATAATGACGTGCATAAAATAGCAAAACGACTCTGGCGCTCGCGCGAGCCAGGGACAAGATGATCTTTGTTCTTTTATTGAAGATTTTACGATCGGAAGGGGAGATAAGCTCGATGTACCAAGAGTTTTCTCTCCATTGGCTGCATATGCTTATATTCTCCACGTTTTCGATGGGACATCGATGGCCGGTTATATATAAAGGTGGAAAATATGATTAAATTCGGGGATATAGTTTTCCATTGGCGCTTTTGCGTAAAAACGTCGTAATTTTTTCCTTTCTTTTATCGTTGCATTTGTTTTCTCCGAGCAAAACGCTTTTTATGTACGAAGGAGCGCGGTATAGGTACTTGGTATTTAACGGCTCGTGCCACTCTGTCTCTCTTCCTGGTTTTTAGAACGAATTAAGCTTCCTTTCGGTGCAGCTTTCCAGGTCAGCTAGTGCGAATTCAAAGTGGAAGTCCGTAAACAAAAGACGGGTGGAATGAGAATACATAATTTTTTTCCTAGCAAAGTTCGTTTCGCGAAAATAAAACCATATACACAAGGCCTCATACATATATGCTGGAATATTACGTGCTGCCCGAGTGTATATATACATGGAAACTCGCTTCGAAAGTCCATTAAAAATGAAACGCATTATACTTGAATTGTTGACTCGAAATCGTCGACGGCTCGGTGAATCCCTTTCTATTCCGTTTGCAAAGAAAATATTTGCTCAACCGGGGAGTTTATCAACAAGAGCCTGTTATCGCAAACGACGCCTTATAATCACAGTACTTCTGTGCTGTTGAACAATTCATTCCTGATTTGCATTATTAACGTTGCATAACTTGCAGCGTACATATATTTTGTTTCGAGCACTACTATATGCCGCTACGCTAATTCTCTGAAAAATCAATTTAATGATTGACTCGTCCTCTCTGAGCATTTCGAATATAATAATAACGGTATATATGGAAGCCGTAAAATTGTTAATGTGTTTGACACTCATATCGATGTATACTCAGCTTTTCAAATAAACTAAGTCCTTACTCTACTCCTCCGAAGCTATATTAACCGTCATACCGAAGCCAGCCATTACCGTTATTATAGTAATTAGGCGACGTTTTTCTTTGCGCATCTGAAACGTTCGGGGACCTCGAATATTATAACTTCCGAGTCTCTCGCGCGCTCTGTCAACAAATTGCACGCCTCGAGGGGGTACCAGCCCATTTTAATTAATTTATATTAGTTCGCCAGTTAAAAAAACTTTATGTTTATTTACCCGCGGACGTTTTCACGAAAAAGTACATAACGCGTGTCCTAATTAACATTAAAGCAACCCGGGATTTAGTTTAATTATTCTGAAACGCGTTCGCGTCACCGTGGGGAATTAATTAGCGAACGAAGCAAAACGGTAAATAATGCATTGGAATTATCATCGAGTTTACTATCCATATACACTCCCTTGAAAAGTTGAGTATTCAACAAATTGAAAAAAAAAAATAAGGGACATCGCGGGTTACCAAAGAAAAGGACAAGTTGGCAATTCCATTAGCGTTTCGCGGAACTCACTCACGCGCTGTTTCATCAAGTTGGATCATCAGTACTCTATATATACATCCTATATCCCAGAGGTCAAACCCGGGAGAATTAGCCGAATCATGAATACGTCAGGTTTACTTTATGAAACGCTATATATAATTGAATAGTTTCCCCCTCATGTAAATCCCTGACTCGAGAGTTCTACTAGTACTTGCAGTGTTAGTCTGCTATTTTTTCTTTTATATACAATCTCAGCTAGTTCGCGAGGGTTGGCTTTAATTAAAAACAAGATTTACACGCTCTCGAATTGGGTGACGGCAGAGTACTCATCTTTATTTAATGACTCGATGCATCTGCAATTAGACGAGTTTGTCGCCGCGAGCGAAAAGTCAGGGAGTCGATTGCATAATACACTTGGAGAGTTCTCGATTGAATAGATTTTTTTCCCCTTCGATTTTCGCGGATCGCCCGATGAAAGATGAATAGGTCGCCGAGCCGCGGAAGGAAGAAGAAAGAGCGAGTCCGACAAACCTTCTCATTCAATATTTCAGTCGCGTTGGAGTGGAAATAGATCGCAACAATTCGGCCTAGGCCCTAAGTTGCTCATTTATTCAGTAGAAAGAGCGAGAGAGAGAGAGAGAGAGAGAGAGAGAGAGAGAGAGATAGAGGTAGGGTCGAAACCTAATACATTTTACCTGCGCTATATCGGATTCCTTTTAGCTTTTTTCTTATTACTCGGCCCCAAAATTAACTAAGCGCGCGGGTAAAAATAGAGCGCAGGCAGGCATCAGGCTTCTAAGTTGATCGGACGTTTATTGGGTACACAAAGAGAGACGACGCGAAGAAATATTGGCAGTAGTGCTGCAGCGCTCGCGCGCCCGCGCAAGTCTCGAAAATAATCTAATAACGTCTGAAAATAAATCGCGATAAGGCATTGACGTTCGAGCGCTGTATATATACACTCTCTCTCTCTCTCTCTCTCTCTCTCTCTCTCTCTCTCTCTCTCTCTCTCTCTCTCTCTCTCTCTCTCTATGTGTATAACCACAAGCAATTAAAAAATCTTTTTCTAAGGTACACCACGCACACGCGCCGCGGAAAATGAAATAATTGGACAGCTCTAAATTAGGAAAAGTTGTACGCCGTTGAAGCGGCTTTGTGCTTCGGAGAGTTTACATGCTACACAAGTTTTTGCACACGAAGAGAGAGAGAGAGAGAGAGAGCCTCGCTTTTTCCAAGCATTATGAAACTTCTCCAGGGCTGTTGTACAATTACCAACTTATCGTTAATTAGACTAGGAGAGAAAGCGAAAAAAAAGCTCGATCTAACTGCTCTGAAAAATTGAATGAAAAAGTAATTTGCATAGCCGACATCGAGTCTCGTTATACTCGCAAGTTTATTTACGAGTAGAAAGAAGAGTCAAAACAGCGCCGCGCTAAGTAGAAAACAAGAGAGAGAGAGAGAGAGAGAGAGAGAGATACCCCCCGCAGGCTTGGCGGCGGCAGCGGCTAACTGCATTAGGCATTGCTCGCACTCACTCACCCCATTTTCGGGCCGCCCTGCGTGAGATCGAAGACCTGGCGCGGATTGAGCAGCCACTGGAACTTTTGCAACAGCTTCGCGCCTTGATTACCCCCAGACTTGGGATTGATAAACACGAGGACGGGTGTCACGCTGTTTGTCGGAATGGGCTTGACGACCCATAGCTGTCCTGGGTCCTCTTTCTCATCCTCCTTGTCTTTTGACTTCTTCGGTTGGGATCTCTTCTTCTTCGGCGACTTTCTCAGGCTGCTCTTGAAGTTACCCCGTCTCGGAAGTTTGACTATCCACGAGGGTGGCACTATAATACTAGAGTGTATGCCAAGCTCGCACTCCTCGCCTATACGCTGGGCGTTGAAGCACGACTCGCGATTGTGATAGGCATTCTTGCACCAGCTACAGTTCACGGCGATGATTTCCTTGGAGGAGAAGCTAAGCTTCGATTGAAAGGACTTGCCGCAGTTGGTGCACTTGCCCTTTTGCGAACGACGATGGACCCAGTGATGGTTGGTCACCTTTTGCTCACGGTACTGACGCACTCCGACATCCCGGAAGCTCGGCTTGCAAGCGAAGTTCAAGCCGGATGTGCAGACCGAATGCGCGACCACTCGACAGGCCGAGCATTTCAGTCTTGGACCGTGTTTCTGCAAATAATTCAGTAGACTCGTTAACTATTCACAAGGCTAACGCATTGCTTATTCTCTTTCGACTTGGGGAACAATAATTAGCCCCGACTCGAAAGGAAAGTTGTGTTATGCCTACTATACTATACTCACCGAACAGTCGTTGACGTAACAGAATTCACCGGAGGCAGCGGTCGGAACCCAGAGATGTTCTCCGTTCAAGGCAGCGTCGCTCCAATCTGGTGTTGATCTTGGCTCCCGTTGACCAGGTCCGGAACCCCCGTCCTCCTTGTCGCTGCAAAGACAAATCGTTTTTTTTTTTCTCGTGAGAAATTCTTGTAAGAAGGGCTTAGGGGAGTGAATTAGTGAATACAAAATTCTCGCGTGCGTTTTAATTTCGAGATATTGTGCTGGAGAATAATTGTATTTATAAATTATTTATCTGGAGCTCCGACGCGTGCATATGGAAACGTTTGTGTTTAGCGTATATATATACAAAGAATATATACGGCCGAGATTTATAGCATGCAAATTAATCTCAGTCGCAGGACATAAGAATGATGGAAGAGGATCGGAAACATGTTATTATAATTGGAATCACATTTCTGGCAGGAGACAAATGAAGTGCGGCTAATGAGGGAAGAAGAAGACGAAAAAATGTAAATAATAATGCGTGTCGTGCAGGATACGCCGCTTTTCCGGCTCAGCAGAAGGAGATTGATCGGGCGCGCAGGACACGCTGAATGAATATAAAGAAACTTTTCCTATACGCATATACGTGTACATACATACTATACGGGCACAGAGGGATATATACGCGAAGCACAATACAATAATAGAGTTTTCATCCTGCAATCTGTGTAAAATAGCAAAAGTTCGCGCTAATTTCCCTACAGACGCTAGGTATATACAACAGAATGCACATGTGTCTTATAGGGGAAGAAGACCCCTTGGATCAGGGGAGTAGAGGCATAATCCTCTAGCGCTCGCAAAGAAACACACATCGATAAAGGCAAAACAACGACGTGCGAAGAAAGGACACGAGATATATACGGGTGTACAAACACACAAAGGCAGGCACGTGCTTCGTCTCTGAGCAAGACGTACCTACCCAGTAAAAGGTCTGGCCTCTTCGTTGCCGGGTAGCAGAGCTGTGTACCGTGTCTGCACGTCCGTCGGCAGGACGATGTCGACGCTCTTGGAGCGCGCGCTCTGCTGAGGCACCTGCAGCGAGTAGCAGGTCTCGATTTTGCCATTCTTGTTGTTGTTGAAGCACGAGTCAACCGAGGCGGCCCTGTCGCGTTTGAGCTCCGGTACCGTGAGGAAGATATCCCTAACGACGAGGTCTCCGGCTCCACCGGCAGCTACAGCACCACCGCAGGTCACGTCGCTGTCGTCGTTCTCGTCGTCCTCGTCGTCGTCCTCGTCGGGGCTGCTCTGACCGGTCGTAGACCTGTCGTCGGCCAGTAGGCTTATGCCGTGCAGCGAGAGGTCAGGTGGGAAAGCGGTGAGGGCCTCCTGCCGGGTGATGGACCTGCGCCGCTGACGGCTCTGGGGCAGCAGCTGAGGCGACCTGACCTCGCCGGCCGAGTCGGGCTCGGCGTCGGTGCTGGAGCGCAGCAGGTCCGGGCTGGGCGTGAGGGTCACGCGGATCTCGGGGCTGCCCTCTCGACGCGAGCAGTCGCTGCCCTCCTCGTCGACGACGGCGGCAACTGGTTCCGGAGCCTCGGGTGGCTCGCAAGCCTTCTGTACGACGACGAAGTAGTAGCTGTTGTCGCTGCTGTCTAGCTGGACGGCCGATGGCTGGAGCTGGTTGCAGCAGTCGGCGCCGCTGTCGGCCTCGTCGTCCGCCTCCTCGTCGTCGGCCTCGTCGTTGTCGTCGTCGTCCTCCTCCCAGGAGTCATTGGAGCCGGTCGCGCCGATGGACGCGCGATACTCGTCGACGCAGGCACAGTGCCAGCAGCTGTAGGCCTGGGCCGGTGGGTTCTCGCGCTCGCCGCTGCTCCGCCAGCGGGACACGTAGCCGTAGGCCGATGCCGAGGAGGAGGATCGGTCTAGGAGGCTGGCCCCGTGGCCGCGTTCGGCCGTCGCCACATCGAAGCTCTTGCTACGCTGGCCCGTCTGCAGCTGGGGGATGCGCAGCGTGGCGATGGACTTGCGTACGGCTCCGGTAGAGGCAGCGGTGGAGGTATAAGCGGCGTTGGCTGGGTCAGCGGCAAGCGAACGGCCCGGCGAGTAGGATGACGAGGCGGAGGACGACTGCTGCTGGCTGAGGCTGCTGCTCGTGGCCATGGCTATGTTGGCGATGGATTTGAGCTCGGCGTTGGCCTTGGACTCCTGTCGCTGGGCCTCGAGCTGTATCTCGTCGAAGGAGGCCGAGCGCACCTGCTTCGGCACCTCGAGACTCGACTGGGACTTCATCTCAGCGCCGGTCGGGGTGCGCGACCTCTTGAACGTCGAGCGCAGCCTCTGCATCTCCTCCGGCACTACCTCTGACAGCGTCGTCTGGCTGCTGCTCCGCCTAATACGCAGGCTGCACTCTTCCGAGGACGCAACAGCTGATCCGCCGCGTCCGATGTTGTTGCCTTTTTCTTCAGCTTGGTCGTCGTCGTCGTCGTCGCCTCGCAGCCGCGGTAACTCGTGCAGCCCATCCTAATCGTTGTGTATCCGCGGCTGCATCCGCTCTCCGCACACGTGTGTCGTCGCAGCACTCCGCAGACTGTTGCTCGCCGCCGTGGCAGTGCTCGCGATACGCACGTGCGTGCGCGAGGGTATAAGCTCCCCGTGTCGCGATGCGCACTGGAGGATCCCGGGGGGCGGCCACACGTTCTTCTCTCTCCTGCAGGCTCTCGACGTCGGCAAGCGGTAGTGTGGCAAAATCGATCGTCGTCGCAAACGCTGGCTTGTATATACGTCGCTATCTAGCTTTCCTGGCCTGACTTAATTTTTCATCTCACTCGCTGGTTCTCTCACTCTTTTACGTAGTAGTATAGGTAGTCGGTATAGCCTCGTTCTGTCTGCCAGTACAATTCGATCGCTCTTCATTGCGCGTAATTTCCCCTTCGCTATACTACTCGTCTTTCTCTTTACTCCTGCGCGCTGCACGGATCATCCCGCGCGACTGCTCGTCAGGTGATTTCCATGATACTGCCGAAGCAGCTGCACCGACACGGCGACTCGCACGCACCCACGCACACACTGGTATATATACAAACGCGCGCGCGCGCGCGCACACACACACACACACACCACCACACACGCAGCACCAGCAGGGGAGATAATTTCGGCGTACTGCCGCTGACGAGCTTAGCGCGCGGGAGCCGACTGACTCGCTGCTCTGCTCCGTCGCTTTTTCCTCTCTCTCGCTCTCTCGTGTACGTAAGCTCGCCGTGCGCTTTGCGTGGCGGAGAGGGAAGCACAGGGGCGCCGTCGGTCAGGCAGCGCCTTTTCGTAAATCATCTCCTCTCTCGCTTGCCCGCGTCCCCCCCCCATCCCCGCACGAATATACCACTCCTTCCCTCTCTACAACACGCTCTCGTGCTCCGGAGCTTTTTTCGAGAGCTTTTCCACCGCTTCTTCTTGCCTCTCTCTCTTTCTGATTAGCGGAGAAGGGAGATAGCGCATGCACGCCGGCTCTCTACGGGAATAATGGAAAAAGCTCGCAAGCTCCTGCTCTCTCTCTCTCTCGATGTGTGTTACGTGCGATGTATTATCATGTGCACGCCGCTCGTCGCGTGTTTCTTTTGATTGTCAAAGCTCGACGCGTATATAAGCGTACGTCTCATTCTATTTGGATAAAAAAAGCTCAACGAGTGCTTGCGCGCGCAGTCGTATATGTATAACGTGTACGTAGATATAGGTACTTGCCTCTGCCTGGACTCGACACGCGGAGCGCGAGATATCGCGCAGGCGCCGGCAGGACAATATTTACGTTATTTTAACGGCAAAGAGAGAATCGATGCGTCGCTGATTTTTTTTTCTTGCTTTCTTTCCCGCACAACACGATCTATACTCTCAATTTCGCAAACCACTCTCTGCTTGTATGTATATAGTTGCAAAGGCGTTGAAAAATTAAAAGCTCGCGTGCAAGAGCCGTTCCCTGGAATTTCAATAAGCGCTGATGGAGGGACGACGTATATATATACACGGTGTGTGAGATCAGCTGGAAATTATCCCGGGTAATTGACAAAGTTTTGCCGGAGCGTTATTGTTACACGCTCGTGTATGCGTGCGTATCGAGAGTATAACGTAAAAACTTTTATCAATAGCTCTGCAACGCGTCGTATCTCGGCAACTTGGACAATATGCGCGATGTATACACCGGTACGCTCTCTAATTATTTTTTCCCTCAACCCTCCTGACGCGCTTTGCGCAGTGTCGTTTAAAAACTTTCCCCGCGGAAAGAAAAGCTCTCGCTTTCCTCTCTTTCTTATATTATCACCGGACCGGTACTTGACGGAGCGGTTTAATTCAATTAGGCTAATCTTATTTACATATTTTCAATTTAATACGCGCTTCGTGTCTTTCCGTGTGTATATAATACAAGACGACTGCAGTCGAATGCATGAATTTAATTAACCCGCGTGTGTATACACCACGAGCAGTCTGTATACGATGAAAGCCCGCTGGCCGAAGGTAAATAAGACTAAAAACAACAGTCGTATGCAAATCAAAGAGCTTTAATCATTTACTCTCGTGAGAATAAAACTTTGACGTGTATAACAGAAAAAAAAAATAACTGCATCAGCATCGGATCGTGTCTATAATGTTTGTGAGGTGCATCAGGCTATTACTCACGCGTGACTCTCTGCGGTACAACTGCAGGCGTAATACCTACGCACGATAACGTAGTAGCGAGGACAGTGATATGGTCTAGCTTAACGAGGCGAGTGATGCTTTGAGAGCGATGTGTATACAGGTGGATGAAAGCCAACCTGTCTTCAGGTTCCGCTTCGCCGGGCTTCGGGTCTTCGCGACAGCGTAAATTTGTGCCCGGCTCGAACTTCACCTTGTAGCCTAGCCCCGGTGACATTCCGAGCAACCTATAATGCACACGACACAGCGTATTCTGTATTTTTGCTTTGTTTTTTCTCAGATTCTCTCAACTCTCGCTATCGTGTGTATTCTGTATATATGTGCAGATGTAGAGAGAGATATCTGACGTGTGCTCCTCTATACGATATCTGTATAATATCAGTGTGCAGTGTATAGAGATGTGCTGGATGTTACAGAGAAGAGAAGATAATACACGTATAGCATAGTACATGAGTATATATCTATATAATACCAAGTTCAGCTGTACAACCCAAATATTGACTCGCACCCCTTACACTTTGGTCTCTCGTCTCATTAGCATATCATAATCCGGCAGTCTCGTCGGGGGAAAAGCTCGAAGAAATTCGAGCGTCCGTCTGACCATACACACTCGGTTTCTACTTCGCAGTAATGCAACTGCGCACTAACCCTGGATTATTTCGCTTCTCTCGCGAAATGCACCAACAGAGAGAAAGAGAGAGGCGATTCGAATTTCCGTACAAGCTAGCTAGCAAGCGAAATTAATTCCCTTATTTACGCTGTATTAATATAGCGGAGCTTTTTAATTAAGCTACGCGCTAAAATGTAAAACGCGACTTTGTTTCAGGGCTCTCAAAAGAGAAAGGCAATTACCATTTTTTTTTTAATCCGCGATGATTATGCAACGCTGCTCATTTTCAATCGCTCTTTAAAGGCGAATTACACCTGCCTGCATTCATATGAAAATCAAGGTCCTCGAGGCGACGTTTATACCGTGTGTTTTTTTCTAAGTAATTAAAAGCTCGCGCGTATCACGCGCAATTTCCTAAGCTCGGAATTCTCGCGCATTTGTGTATACACCTCCACGCGAGCACACAAACAAGCGAAAAAACAGAGTGAGCGAGAGAGAGCATTTTCCTTTCAGTTCTCTCTCTTGAGCCGAGGAGAACTATTTTTAATTCGCAGTTTCGCGCGTTTGAAAGGGAACGTGAGCGAGCTGCCTCGGCTCTCTTTTAGTGAACTATAGGCAGCAGTAGCTGCCCCGTCAATTGAGCTATTGAGGGTCGAAGCTTGAAAGAAGAAGCTGCGCGCGCGTAAAAAAGAGAGAAGGTTATGTGTGCGAGAGAGCTATATACTGCCAAGAGAGGATGACTCCGAATATAAGCGCGGCTGTGAAAGAAGTAGGCCCGGAAGTAGCTGGTAACTTTTCGTCATTTTTATCGAGGAGTTGCACTTTTCCGGATCTGGCCTACTTACAAAACTCTCTACAATTCCGACCCTGTGCTTTGCTCTTTCGGAGAGACTGAGAGTTCATCGAGGAGGGAAGGGAAGGCCGCTCGTTGTTTTGTGAGAATATATAGTCGAAAACCGGTAGAATGAATATTTTTCATAGGAATAAGTGTAATCGTAGTTAATGGATTGTATTTTCCGATTTATGTTTGCTCGTAAGTTCGTAAAAATCTGCTGCGATGACGTTTTCGCGTGATTAAAGCTCGCGCAGCCCCTCGAGGTATTATTTTACCATTATACCCGCAGGGCTGTAAACAAAGCCTTTGAATGTTAATCAACGCTGCTCTTACTGCAGAGTATACAGGAACATATAATTTTTATGGATCGTTATCGTTAAAATCCTCGCGAGCATTAACACTCGAATTCGATGATTTATATACTCGTTCAATTAGTCGTAAAGAGATGAAGTGGAGAGAGAGAGAGAGAGAGAGAGAGAGGGTATATAGCCTGGCTCTGCCTGCGACGAAAGACAGCCGGGCATATTAATCAATAATTATTTTCGACCGAGTGTACAGAGAAGAGCCGGCACACACTCGACTATTAATAACATTCTATTGATTGCGCATAACGACCCAGTAAACTCTTTCTCCCCCTCTCTCATTCTCAATTTCCAGACTCTCTTTCTCTCTCTCTCTCTCTTGCTCGTAGACTAGCCAAACTTTTTTCCAACTTCGTTGCAATCATGCGAACTTTTACTATACCGTACTTCGGCTCTCGATAGACATTTCGCCGAGTTGTTGTACTACAATGGCGCAAGTTTTTTAATAATCGAAGACGCAATCGATGCATTTCCGATGTTAGTTCAACGCCTACCTCTATCTGAATGAAACGACCGGACACTGAGTTATATCCGCGTCCGTGTGTGTGTGTGTATACACATTAGACGCGATTATATCGCGTCGATGAGTATCAGCCGAGAAAGGGGGCTAAATACGCATTTGTTGTTTACACATATATACACTTTTAATCTAATTCGATTTGCCGGGAATTACGTATGTAACGACCGGCTCTAATAACTTTCAAGGTTTTGTTTACTTTTAATTTTTCCCCGCAGCTTTTTTTTTCAACGACCAACTATGTAACGCACGCACGCAAGCACGCACGCACTGTTTATTCGCCATGGAATCGAATTCCTAAAAGGTAGTTCGACGAAATTTTTTTAACGGCGCTCTGTGTGTTGCAAACTTTTTTATGCTATGCCGGAAAAATAGAAGTAACTAGTTTACCCAGCTCGTTCGACAGAAGCGCGCAGTTAAAAAAACTACGGACCGAAGTATGAGAGGGACTCGACGTGCGCAATTATACAAAGAATGCCCAGCAGATTAAGTAAATACTTGCAGGAACTGCAACGCGAGCTAACGCATACACGCCTTCGTACAACTATAGACACAGCTGCATTTATGTGTATTAGTAAAGTTGTAAAACGGTTCTTTTCTGCAAGGTCGCGTTACATAACTGAGCTGAAAAAAGTTTGTCGATTTTTTCGTCTCAAGAAAAAAAAAACTCATCGACCCCGAGTATATAATTACACCTGATGAATTTAAGGAAAAACAAGTAAATCACTCCTTACGAAGCGTCAATTTCAATCCCGCAGAAGGTAAAATTAATTTAGCGAGACTCGTGTCCCGTAAAGCGAAATCCAATCAGCACGAAGCGAATTCGGCATATTTTATTTAAATCGTAAAATTTATTTCAAGAGATGCGCATGCATAAACTCGCAGCCTGATCGAATCGGCATCATCTGCATTTTTTAACCATATACACCGCATATTTACATTCTCATTATATACTACACGAGTGCGACGAAAGTCATAATCGAACTAAAATTAAAATTCGTGCACTGTGTATAATTCAATCCAGCCGAGGCAAATTGGCCGCGTGGAAAAAAATGCAATTTCGGCGCGTGATTGAAGTGCACTTTCGACGCGCGTCAATCTCTCTCTCTCTCTCTCTCTCGCCGTCATCGTCAAAATCAAAATTTCCAATACTATACTATACGCGCTATACGCGTATACATATACGTTTATAACACCGCACAAGCGTACAAAGCCAATAAACTATAGTCCTTAATTAAAACTTGCGGCTTATACTCCCAAGATCATTTCCGTGCCCAGAACAGTGTACTCTATCTCTTGCTCGCAGTCTATATTAAACCAGACGCGCGCGGCGGTAGCTTACGCAAACGGAAGAAGTGTGTAGAGACGCGTTTGATACATATGGGAGAGTAAGTATACGAATCGTTCCAGTTGGAGACTCACGTGTGCTGCTGTTCTGACGGCAGACTCCTCCACGTTCCCACATTGTGTCGGTAGTAGCCGGCGGTCGAGTCTACCACAAGCGTTAATGATTTCCTTCGCCAAGGACGTCGACGCCAACAGTTCAGCCAATGCATTATTATGTCTACTCGCTGCTGTTCTCTTTTTGATTCTTTTTCCGAGAGATCTCGTCACGCTCCGAGAGAGTCTAAGTTTACGCTGCCATGGCTAAGGTCGCCGAAGCAGTCGTCCAGAAATTATTTTTTTTATTATACGATCTAAGCGTAATCGACGTATTGTTATTTTTCCTTATGTTTCGGCACTTTATACACATGCGTCATCGATGTTTACTCGTATAGTAGGAGTTTAACTTTTTTGCCTGGATTATTTTCTCGGTTTTCGCATCAAATCGAGCGGTGACCTAAGCGACGGTCATCGATACAGACAGTCACACATACGCGATATTGCAGCGGCGCTTGACATTTATTCGATCCTCGAGAATCTTTGAAAAAGCGTCACACACACACACTCTGCGAATTCTCTTTCCCGCCGCAGGTGAATTTCACTCGAAAACTCAATCAATCAGTCGCGCACTACGCGCGCAGTCGAAGCGCGCGGGAGCTTGAAACCGTGAGATTGAAAAATAAAACACTGCCAGACATCGAACACTGTTGCAGCGAAGCAGAGCGAAAATTTTAAATTATTACACTGTAAATCATGTGCAACGAGAGGACGCGTGACGTAAGTGTTTGGACAAACTACGTGTGCGCTTCGACATAACAGCACTAATTACCACTGCACACACAGATCTATGTGAAAAAAAAACGAGAAAAACACACTGCACTACTTGTAACAACTCGTTGGTGGACAGCGAGACACAGACAATAAACGCTTGCAACTTGTAATACAGAGGTATAAATATTAGAGCAAAGTGTTGGTATTATAGAAAGGAGCGCGACACCTCGACCAATACCTACGTTTCTCGATATGCAGACCCGCGCGCGAGAGATCGCGTATACTTTACCGGTAAGTATCGCGTGGCCGGGATATGCGTGGGGCGGAAAGAAGAGGGAGTAAACTCGCACACGGCAACCGGTTTTTGTCTCGCGCGCTCATATATATACGTCTATACGATAGAGATATGGACTCGCTGCGCTCTTGTCATCGTGTATCTATTGTGTTATAGACAAATGAGCAATGTGTGTGTGTGTGTGTGCTACTGATACACATATGAGGTACTTTATGTTAATTGATGTTTACGAGCCTCGTCGCTCTTTTGTTGTGATTGCGCCATTGTCTCATAGTCGTTCTCGGTTTTTAATTCCCCGCGCTGGGCCGTATAATACCGCTGGATGCGCCGCTTTATTTATAGGCGACTATATGTGCATTGTTACCTCGTGGTCCTATTGTTATCGCCTTCTATATTCGCGGATTATTATTTTTTTTTTTCGTTCGAAGCGAAGCGACGAGGACGAAAATATTCGCAGAGTCGACATAATACACCTGCGTACATTTATACTCACTGTAACGCAAGAATTCATTTCAAAAGCGTTTCCGCGTGAATTATGCATAGGCATGAAAAGAAGCGCTGATAATTGCAAATTACACCGACGAGTGCAAGAAATGATGACGACAACGACGATGTATAATTGGAAAGCATTTGCAATGGAAAATGCACAAAAGCAAGGAAAAACATCGAGTTTGTTCGAGGAGACGAGAAATCGTAGCTATCTATACCAAAAGTATTGTGTGAGAGAGAAAAAAAATTCGCCGACTCATGAGTGGCAAAAATCGAGAGTTAAAAGTAAGAAGGAGAGAACGTTACATTGTAAGGCTAACGGATAATGATAACGATGATGGATGACGAGAGCTAGAGAGAAAGAGAGAAGCGGAGAGGAGTGTCGGATTGCGTATGCGATTATGAGAGATAGAAAAATTGTGTACTCTTATACATATAGTCTATTTTCATTATAAAGTGTCGGCGTATTATATGCATACACACATACGTAATAGCTGATGGTTATATTATCAGAAAATTACAGAGTGAGTGAGCGAGAGAGCTATTGGGTCGAGTGTGTGTATATTGTAAAAAAAGAACAACGCTCACCCATCGTCAACGACTTCTTCTTCCTCCTCGTGCTCGTTCTCCCCAGGCATTTTGTCTCCTCGACTCGCTCGAAAACCTCATTCACCGCGCGCACTCGTATAAGGTACTTATTGTGTACGCACGTGCAATCCTCGCGTGATTTTTTTTTTACTTATCAACGATAAAAACGCACAGCGGAAGAACGTTACCAACCAACTGGCACCGCTGGCTCGCGGACATCGCATCCGCGAGTATACCTTCACTCTTAGGGTTTCGCGAGAGAAGCCCCTGAGCGCGCAATTCTATTTCGCCTAATGCCGACTAACCATATTAGCGGCGACGTGCACCACTGTGTGCTGCGCCTTACACTTCGGTGTGTGTGTGTGTGTATGTGTATCGAGTTCTGGATGGAATTTCATTTTTTTCTTTTCGTACGAACGCACGTGTGCGTATGAGAGAAAGAGAGAGAGAGGCCCCTACGGTGCAATGGGTGACGGGGTACAGAACCGGTTTCCAGGTGGATCTTTCGCCGAGTGGTGGTATTGGCGAATGTCGGGTTTTGCGGTGCGCGAGGAGTCCAGAGTTATGAAAAATGCGATCAGCTTTGATGTTTTTTTTTTTTTCGTAGACCGATGTTAACGGTGTTCGTGATCAATTTTGTACACTAGTTTACATAAGAAAATTTAGGATTCGTTATAGAATGAGCGGCCAGAACAGGCCCTAATAAGGTAGTTTTGGCATAGGTGGCACACCGCTATATCTAGACTCAGTTCGCAGGTTATGTTGAAGGTAATAGAAAAATGCCTATGAGCCATCTGTCGTCGTTAGTCAGAGACTATTAGAGAGTCGGAAAGTTCAAGCGGTGGAAGAGAGGCCAGTCCAAAACTGTTTTGTTTCGCGGCTAATACTATTGCTCGTCGGTGTAAGATTATACAATATTTTTTTGTTGCATTGGCCGATAAAAAAGCCTAAATGGCATAAACTTTTAACAGCTTAGGGAGGGGGGGACACGTAACTTTTAAAAGCCGCGGCGGAGTAAACCTGCACGCAATATTCGAACGCGCAATGATATGTTACAATAAAAACTTAACGCGCGCTATAATTTTTTTTACGAGTCGCTTGTTTTTATAAGGCTTAGTATAAAAATGGTGGAGAACGATTTGGAATATAATCGTTCCTTCTTTCCCTCTCTGATATAACAGGATCAAAACGCATTTTTTCCCCTATATTACAAATTCATTCCTATAACATATACTACAGGTAGTAACACACGAAATCCCGCAGTAATCGTCCCGAGGCTTCAGTAGGTCAAATAAATAACTAGCACGGCGCAGATTCCTTCCTCAAATCGGCTCGATTATCGCGGCATAAATAATGCTCTTCGTCACCATTAGGCCGAGCACGTAACTTCCTCTCTCTCTCTTCTCTCTCAATCACCGGGTGGATCATCAATTTTTATTTATTTGGACGATGCCGCGCGCGCGTTGCTGCGTATACCCACCGCAAGTTCATCACAGTATATAGTAGTATAGCAGCACAGCTTTATTTCCGAGGGCGAGCGTGCGTATATAGAGAGCTTTCAGCGTGTTACGTGTGAGAGGGGAATTTTCGTGAGCCCGCGTGTTTTGAATGAAAGCGATAATTGGACGGACGTGATCAGCGGATCGCGTTCGTTCGAACAAGGAGGAGGGGAACGTTGTGTTCTTCGCGTTCTCTACTGAATGGGGATCGAGCTTTTTTGTTCTTTCGCTGATGGCTGTATAGTAGAGAGTATTTGTTTTCGATTGCTTTCGGATTGAGTCGTTGGCGTGATGCGAGATGCTGGAGATACGATTATTGCGATTCTGGAAATTGGTTTTTGAATTACATTGTTGCTCGATGCAGCGGAGAATCGCGGTGCCATTGTTTCTTTGGTTTTTGCGGGCTCAGCTGGTGTATCGGAAATCAATTTTGCAATGGAGTATTTTTAAGCGCAGTTGCGACAGTTGATGCATAATTGATCTACATTCAAATAGGTTCCGTTATTAATTTTTAATTGAATTACAATTCACAGTGAAATTCTACATTACTACGCGTCGGTAAGTTGAGATTCAGCACTCGATTCCCGGTTACCGACAACTTACCGCGCTACGGTAAAGAAGAGAACGCCGCGGGAAGTACTGAATTATTTTCATTGATGTCTCTTTCGTGACGTTCGGCGCTATTCAAAGAAAGCGGCTGTAAATGGCCTAACGTAATTTTCTGCTAAAGTCATAAACGCTACTTTTCTTTTTAATTTCTCAAATACCGTTTTATAGGTTTTCCTTGAAAGGCTTTGCTAATTGTAGTAATAAATATTTTACCAATTACAATTACGTCACTAATTTGAAAAGCAGAACCTCTTTCCAATAAAATTATTGAACTAACTATACTTGGCCAACAAAGAGCGCCAAAACAACAAAGGATATAAAAGCACACCGAAAAACCCAAACGGAAAGAAAGACTTTCGTCGTCACCATCGAATGACATCACACCGGACTCACGCAAACATCCTTTCTCCCAAAAAAAAAAGTTTCTTTCCCTCGAACTCTCCTCTCTCTGCTCATTTAGCAAGGCCATTATACTCTCCAGGTTCGCGCTTCCCATCCTCGCATGACTTCCGAGAAAAATCCTCCCACGGGCCAGAGTTCACGGTCAAAGCGCTTCGCGGCGCGCGCGATTCTTATCTTTGCTGTGCGGCGGTTTCTATGGGGCTCTCTCTCTCTCTCTCTCTCTCTCTCTCTCTCTCTCTCTCTCTCTCTCTCTCTCTCTCTCTCTCTCTTTCTCTCTCTCCCATCCGCTACGCCGATTACGCGCCTTTGCGCAATCTCCGGCGTAATACTCTGCGCGAGCGCACCTTGATTAATAAATTATAGCTATCGATAAAGGTGTAATTGGCCTTGGCTCAGGGTGATTGCTCGACGTAGTTCGCTGCTGTCTCTGCTATTTTTGACGAAAGAACTAAGCGCGCGTGGATCGGTATGTTGTAGCGCCTTATGGAATGCCGGAAGAGTTTAAGACATATTGTCGCGTATTACACGCGCAGGTTGCGCAACCGTTCAAGAAACCCTCAATTTTGCATTTGAATACGCTCAACGTCCAGATTTCCACTTCCGCCATAATTAAGGTAAAAGACACACAACAGTTGAACAAAATCCACAAGATCAAGCCAAGCATGTATCCGAAATTCCGCACCTGTCGAGTCACCCCACAATCACGGCTGCGTATATAATATAAAACCGCGTCAATCCCCTTAATATATAAACCGCAGGATCGCGCGTATACGCGCCAGAAAAAGCAATGCCTTCCGTAACATATGACGCGGAATAGCGACGCGCGAATAAAAGTGCGAGAGGAGGTAACGTCTGCCATATGCCAGATCGTAAAACTAGCTAGCAAAGTCGTCGGGGTGAGTTGAGGACGATGATAAAAATGCCTACGTAATGGCAGTCCCCCGAGCGGGACACAGAATACACAAGGGAGGAGAGTAGTCGCGGGCTCTAACAAGACGGACTTGCGCGGGGCAATTAACGAACAATTCCGCGAGAAGAGAGCTCGCTCCACGAGGGATTAGCGATTTTTCTTCTTCCACTAAGGCACAGAGCGACGTCGCTGCAAGCTGACTCTAATGAGAATGGAGAGAGTCGTTACTTTAATTGATTAATATGTGCAGGCGGAGAGCCGGGAATTAATTTTTGTCGGCACGCTCTGTCTGTGTCTGTGTCTATGTAGCTATCTGTGTTCCAAGAATCGACGAGCGAGTCATTCAATCGAAGAATTGCATTCTAAATCGCAGTCACAGATCGATCTCTCGGTTTTGTCGAGAGAGCGACTATCGGTAAATTGTGCCATTACGCGCTGTAATTAGACGCACGCTTTTTTTCGAGATACAATGCGGAAGGCTCGGAGTCGAAGAATGTCACTCGCGACGACGTAGTTTCCGCTCTTTGTGTCAAAGTTTGCAAGAAAGAAAGCCACAAAATCATAACTTTAAACAGATGCATAAATTCTCTCCTTTCCCACGCGGGCAACAGACGCCCGCACACGTGTTTGCGACGTTTTTCCTGTTCAGAATTCCTGCAAGCACACCCTTATACTCGGGGGCTTTTATGCCTCTATACTTCTCATCGTAATTACCTTCTCTCCGCACGTCGTCAAACCCGCGAGACCCTTTTGCGTATATACAGTGACATCCGCGTAAACTCGACACAAAGATTTCCCATAAACGATATATCAAAATTGCCCGCGAACGACGTCCATAACCGCTCGCCAGAGAGAGAGAAAGAGGAAGAAGAAAACCCTCACTGCAACAATGTGGCCTGCACTTCCATGCATATATACGTGGGGAGAGAGAGAGAGAGAGAGAGAGAGAGAGAGAGAGAGAGAGAGAGAGAGAGAGAGAGAGAGAGAACGACGATATATTCTTATCCGTTCTGCATGAGGCGGAAAGTCGTCGTGTCCCTTGGTCGCTTTGTGTTTCCACGAGGTCGTTTGCATGCGCTCTCGTGTCGCGGTTCGCGCGCGCAAAGCCGCGTGACGATTCGTGCCGCCTTTTCCGGATCCAGCGATGCTTGCAGTCGGTGACGCTGTCTCTCTTGCTGTGTAGCTACGAAGCGAGGAGTATTTTTCTGCTGAGAGAATACGAAGAGGAGAAGAGCTGCGGCCGATGCACCTGCGGGATTATACGAGAGATGAGATGTGTATTGTTTTGTGGGGATGAGAAGAGAGCGCGACGTATAGAGAACGAAGGCTTTTTCGAGAGATAGATACAAGAATTACGCTGCTTGATTGGCTATTATCTCATCTTAGAGCGGATCGGATGCTCGTAACGGGATCTATATGAGAAAGTAAATTTCATTCAAACCATCGGTTATCCTGTAGATTGAGTTTTGATTTTGGAAAAAAATTAATTTTAGAATCAAGAAGAAACAGAAGTTTTTGAAAAATAGTGAAAAAATTTATTGCTTATTTTTTACATTGAAACATCGCAATCAGAATATGAAAAGCTGTATATTATTATTATATTAAGCCTTTAAGATATAAATTAAATATTATCAATAGTCAATAAATAAAAAAGGAACTGATCGCGTTGCAATTAAAATTGCGTAAAACTAAAATATTTCGTAACTTTATGAAAGGCGTAGTAACTTGATTACCTCATCGTCGTAGAAAAAATAAAAAACAAAGTAGTTGATTTACAGTCTCAAAAAAAAGACTCAAACAATCTTACGACACATAGCGATTTTACAAATCTTCCTTGTTCACTTCCTTGCCGTCACCGCCACCTTCGTCGCTGCTGCTCGAGCTGGAGGATTCTGAACACGAGCACGATGATCGTGAACACGAGCACGAGTTCGAGGATGAACTCGAGTCCGAGTCCGAACCTGCATCGGCGTTCTTCTCCGGCTCTATCACGACGCCTGTGGCGAGCGGGTCAGTCTCGAAAACCGGCGAGCACATCTCGACTTTCGCTACGCTTGAGTCCAGCAGCAAAGTTGAGGTCATTGACTCGGGCATTTCGGATTCCTGCGCCTCCCAGCTAGACGAGCGTGATCTTGCTTCCCGCTTGATCGACTCAATAGCGATGGCCAAGCTGTTATCGGGTGGACGAGAATAGCTCGCTTCGGTATTCTCGGGTACGGGCGATAGTTTCTCACTCTTTATTTTAATCTGCGGCATTGCTGACTTTGGATTCGGTGGTTCGGGCGAACGTTTCTCCTTCTTTATTTTCATGTATCTGATTCTCGACTTCTGATCGAACTCATCCAAGTCGGAATCCACGTCGGACACGATCGACCCATGCCAGGATTCGTCAGAATTGCCGGCGGTGTTCACTTTTCGTTTGCGGCTGGGGAACCAGCTGGTTAATTTCAATGGATTTTTGTCGTTCTTTTCTGCTGCGGGCATTGACTTGGGGGCGTTTGACGAGCTATTTTCGTCGGGACTGATCACTTCTTGCTTAATATTGCGAATTGGAGGCTCATCCTCTGAGTCACTGCTGTCGCTCAAACGTGAGATGTCCTGCCCCTTTGATATCTTCATCGTTGGTGGATAATTGTAGTTGACTGTGCGCGTACCGTACATGTCACAAACGATGCCCTGATTGTTCGGATCTTGCGTTACTGCCGGTTGCACGTCCTCGGTTGGCTCTGTCTTGATTTTCATTCTGTGTGCCTTCTTCCTCTTACATTTAGTTTTATTTTTCTTCTTGAACTGTAAACCTTTGCTTGTGAGTTGCTTGAGCTTTGGAGCTCCATAGATGGAATCCAGTAGAGATTGAGTGAATGCGGGGTTTTCTGAAGTTGCTTCAAAATTCCAATTTACATCTTTTTCAGTCAAACTATTCTCAACAAGTGTCCCTGGGGGCTCAAAAACGTTTTCTCTGTCATTCTCATCAATTTCTATTTCAAACAAGTCTGTGAACAAACATGGCGCTTCGTAGGTGTACTCAAAATTATCTATTTCTTCCTGCGCGCGTTCTTCCTGAGTCTTGAACAAATTGTTAGAATTTGCAGGAGGATTCTCTTCTCCATTAAATTTGTGTGAATCTTCATGAATATCTTCGTCTTCTGTTGTATCTTCTGATTCTATCTCACTCTCATTGTCTTTTTGATACTCTTCAGGAACTTCACTTTCATAATTTTCAATTTGCTTTGCATATTCCTCTTCAGAGTCTTCGACATTGTAATTCATCAAGTACTCCTGTTTGATAAGATAACTGACATTCTCTGGATCCGAATCAGAATCTTCATTCATGGTTTTGATAGTTGGATTAAGTGATTCATTATGGATGGAATAATCTTGGTTGTTGAATGAAGGCTCTTGTTTAATAGGCGTCATCAAGATATCACCGTTGCAGTTGTTGACATCAGGCATTTCTTCTTTTACTCTGACTGCAAAAGCTGACGAATCGAGCAACCTTTTTTTCACATCCATCAGAGATTCTCCAGGAAGTCTGTAGAGCTTCCAGAAAGTATCCAATGCCCTTCTACTTTTAATAACTTTTTTAACTTCTACAATTTCTATGCTATTCCCAAGTTCTTCCTCCATGAGTCTCTTATTTCTCTGCCTCACATTTATGCGCTTTCTCCTCTGCACTTCATTTTCTGGATCTGAAACCATTGCGTCTTCTTCATTGCCTGACAAATTTGGCTCTACGTAACCCTGCAAATAATAAAGAAATGTAATCACCTCTCGAATGATATAAATTTCATCGTCCCGTTACTTCTCAATAACACTCACCCAATTTTTTTTGTAGAATGGAAGAGGAACATCTTTTGGACATGGCCGTTGCCAGACCACACAATTGCTCCTCTGGTTGTAGTAATAAGACAGTTTGGAGTTGGTTTTTGATTCATTTTCGATCCAAAAGTAGTTGTATTCCGGTAAGCCAAACCTGTCGATACAGATATAAGTAAGTTCTGCCGTAAACGATTAGAAGCAACTACACAATAAAGCAACAAGACAAATCTCAGACTCATGCGCATAATTTAACAGCACTTATCTCAATGCACTCAAAACCAAAACCACTTTAAACGACACAACAAACAAACAAACAACGAACGCGTCTAATCTTCTAATAATAAAATAAAGCAGCACGAATCATTCGAATGCGTGAAGCAACTCTCGAGGCACGCAATAAAATATTCGAATACCAGCGCGCGCTCGTCTAGGTATGCGGGTCACCCAGAAATCGCACACGCGCTCGCACCGCCCTTTGTTTTCATGGCGTTGCAACTGTCAATCCGAGATTGATCACACCTCGCATACGCTGCATGTACGTGACAATGATAAGTAAGTGTCTTCCACGAGAGAAAGAGAGAGAGAGAGAAAAAACGATCAAACTTACGGTCGAGGCTTGGCTGCGACGATGGTGCTTCTCGAGCTGAAACTCTGGTCATCGTCGGAAGAAAACTTGGCGGAACTCGCCGATGACGAAGACGATGAGGACGAGGACGAGGACGAGGACGAGGACGACGAAGAAGACGAGGAGTGCTCGGACGAGTAGACACTGGAATACAAGCTCTCTTGATCGAACTTCGAGAGCGAGTCCCTCGTAAGGTACGACGCCACTGACATGATGCTTCTTCTTCGTCGTTAAAACACACAGAGTACTTAATATTACCGATCACTGATCGCTGCTTACGAAAAAAGGTTCCGTCGCGTTTCTTTTCGTTTCATACGTGCGCGCAGGAAGAAAGCGTTCGTTGACGAGATAAGAGTAGTACCATACTCGATAAAGGAAGAGGAGGACCGAATGTGGGATTCGCATGAAAAAACGTCCGAGCATATCCATGTCGGTAAAACACACTGGACTATACCTAATATAGGTGACGATGTACGTATCGCGTATAGAGGAGAACTGCGAGAAGCCGAGAAATGAGGCGGGGGGGGGTCGCCCTTGTGCCATGAGTATGGCGTATCTCGTCTCTCTTTCTTCTAAAGTGCGGCGCTAGCGAGATTTGTAAACAGTCGAGTTCGGAGAAATGCGATCGCAAGTATAGAGCGAGTTAGTTGTGTGCAGGGTATCGGTTATTCGGTCCGAAGGAAGGGAGAATTTTGAAAGGTTAGAATTGTTGTATCGTATATAATGTTGTGATTTTTTTTGCTTTATTATTGAGCTTTAGTATAGAAATCTTTCGTTTAGCAGATGCTATTTTGTGTGAATATTCGATGGATTTCGGCAGCCTTGCGGAAAGATGATGCATCCGGGGTGTGGTCTGAGCTGCTGCAGATAACCTGATGATTGGAGCTGGACATCCTGTTGCAGAAAAACCGACGATAAGCAATAAGGTTAGTTTATGCATCTTTAATAATAATTAGCTAGTTGTTCATAAATTTTCCGAACATGTAACGAGCGAAACGAGTATACACACGTTTCAAAGAAAATGCCAAAAAGTAAAGATACGGCAGTATAAATCTGATGGTCATAACGCGTTCGAATGAAAGCAACAATTTCAATTACGACTTTATTAGCAATATCATCGTCGTATTTTACAAACAACTTTGTCGGTAGCTTTGATACGAGATCTCTAGTGTAAAAAGCACGCTATATAATCGAGCAAAAAATTAATCGAAACCTTCGATCATCCAATTCTTTTTCCAACGTTTTACCTCGACATTAGCATAACTAATCGCCGCAATTCGTACCGCACAATTACTTAAATCCAGATTAATTCGATCCCCACCTCTCTCTCTAACAGTTCTCGACGCCACTGATAGAACGATTCTCCGATTCTCCTCGAAAAATTTATCTAAACAGCCGAGAGCGCTCGTTAATTACGCTGTTCCCGATCGGATCATATTGCGCGATAACCTATCCGCAGCTGGACAAAAGTGCAATTCTCCGCATCGATCGTCCAGCGATAATATAGGCCTGGCAGTGAAATCGTAAAAGTAAAGCACCGTATATACAGCCGTGCCTGTAACAATTAATGACCCGCGTATCTCGCGAACGAGTTCTCTTGTAGAAAAAAGCTCCCACGTGTGTCCGAGCTCGCGAAAGCCAAAAAACCCTTATCCGCCGTTGAACCAGTTTCGGCGACGAGTTTCGTTATACAAAACGAGCCAAACAAGGTGTATACCTGCGTCTACGTATACCTATAGCGAAGGGCGACCCCCACGTGGCGGAATACTATATTTTCACGTCGTTCGTTTATATATTTTACACATATAACGTGTGGTATATCAGGAAGTGGCGGGAATTTTGGTCGCTTTCAAATCGCGATTAGGCGACAACCTTTCGAATCGGCACAAAAGCTGCTTAGAAAAAAAAGCTCTTATCCGCGTGTAACACACCGGGAGAAATTTTCCTCTGCTCGCTGGACTTTCACCTCTCTGATATATACATATATAATATAAACTCTCACATTTCGAGTGCGTGAATAAATTAGCAATAACTCTCAGGAAGACGACGACTGTGACCCCCTGTAGGGTGACCGCACGCGCCCTTATATATAGTTTTTCAGGTACCGCCGTTGAGGCGCACGCGCCGTTTTGACCTGGACGCGCAAGGTCGTTCTTTCGTAATTTACGAGCCAGTAGACCGGCGATTGTATATCATTGCCTACTTAACTTAGAGAGAGGACGACTTTCTGCTCTCGTTTCTTCTTTCATCTCTGCTGTTATATATATATATTACAGGGCACTCGGTGTTCAGGCTATTTTCCGCAAAATTTTCGACGTCGTTGTTATACAGTTGCAGTTTTTACAAGACCGCCATCATTCTTTCGGCTTTTTTCATTGTAGCATCCAAGAGCTGCGGGTACAATTTCGGAGGCATTTTATTACGAGCTTTTTCACAGTAGCCGTCGCTTTAAGGACACTCATTAGCGACGTGCTATTATTTCGAAGCGCATCTACTAATACACACAGATTCTCTCTGAAAAAAAAAGAAGGAAATCCTTCGCACGCGACAAGACGCGCGTGTTCTAACGCGAGGTACCGTAATAATTGTACACTTCAAAATCCTAAAATCACACACACACACACACACACGTACGAAACCGACGTAATTGGCTTGCCCCTTTGCTCTCTCTCTCTCTCTCTCTCTCTCTCTCTCTCTTTAGCGTCGAAAGAAGAGGCAGAAAGAGAGAAAAAAAAAAGGAACGAGGAGTGCACACACGAGTACGTATTATACCCGTCTATTCAACGCACTTGTCGAAATTACCATATTTTCTTCAAAAAGCGACGCCTTTGTGCGAATGCATCCCGGTGTTTAGAGCTCGTATT
This sequence comes from Pteromalus puparum, assembly GCA_012977825.3. Taxonomy (NCBI): domain Eukaryota; kingdom Metazoa; phylum Arthropoda; class Insecta; order Hymenoptera; family Pteromalidae; genus Pteromalus; species Pteromalus puparum. The sequence continues at coordinate 54,839,454 of CM053171.1, forward strand.
CTTTCTTTTTTTCTTTCTTTTTCCTCCGCTCATTTTTCGGTATACTGCACGCATACGGCATAAAGAAAGAAAGAGAGAAAGAAAGGGATAGGCGGTGTCATCCCAATTAGGAGAATCCGCGCGAACGCGCGTAAATTATACTTACGCCTGCTTAAAAAAGTGAAATATTATCCACACCGAGAGCGAATGAATTGCTGCTGATTTGTTAGGTATAGGATTAAGGCGAGGCTTTGTATACGCGCATGATTCGAGATTCATTTCAAGCGTGTGAATAATATTTTCGATATCAAACGGCAAAAAAAAAAAAAAAAAAAAAAATAACGACAGTTCAACCCTGTAGCATAGAAGCGAAAGGTCTCTTTAATTTTCGAAGTCTCTACGAAGTGTATATACGTGTATTGAGAGGAAAAAAGAAGAAGAAGGAAAAGACACACACAGACATACACAGCTCAGTATTGAGAGTAGCCTCTCACTCGGTGTATATATAGGGTTGAAGTATAAGGAGAGGGAAAAACGAAGACTCGGACACACGCGCACACACGAACGCGCGTTGCTTTTTCGAGCGAGCAATTGAATGCTGATAGCAAGCGCTGAGGTAGTGGTGGTAGTAGAGCTGCGGCTGCTGGTGGAGGTGAGGACCGTTAGTTGGCCCCAGCCTCGTGGGAGCGTTGCCCGGGCACTGCGGCATGATTATGCCTTCTTCTTCTTCTTCTTCGCTCTTCCCCTCCTTTCGTTCCTCTCCTTCTTTTGCTTCTTCGTGCTTCTCATGGTCAATGCTACAGGATCTCAAAGAACTGTACAGTACGTGCCAGGTACGAAGTGTATACGTATGTACTGTATGTACATGCGCAAACTTGAAGATAATACGAGAGAGAGAGGCTTGCATATATAGTGTATAAATAATACATAAACGCGCGCAGCTAATCGATGCATAATTTTTCGAGTCTGAAGTGTGGTATATAATTGTATATACACTGCGTCAGTGACGCTATTGTCTCGCTGTATTATATGATTGTTTCGAACAGCTGTGATGGGACGTAATTAATTATATCGCGTACATAATTGGCTCTCCGGGAAAATTGAATCGTGAGATAAGCTTACGGGACAGGTTTTGTCACGGCTTGGATCATTTTCGCAATTTTCCTCTGATTAATATACCTCGGGTTCACGGCTATATACGTCTACCGAATGAAACCGAGGGATGCGTAATTAACGTACCTCACAATGCAAGCTGCTTTCATTGAATAATATCGAAGAGTCGGTTCCATCGCGATGCGCTTGAGAGTTAGTTTATATTATATATATATACGTGCGATTATGCATTATATACGCGAGGAGAATCTTCTCCGCGAAAACGGTAAGTTATACGTATTACGTGTGCATAATGCAACGAGAGGAGAGATTCCTTCAACTAACGAGATCAATTAAAAGCATGCGAGCATCGCGCAAGCAACCGTTACTCCTCAAATTGGAAGATTGCCAGCAAGAACAGCAACAGCAGTAACCTTTTATTTCCCTGTCCTAAAATACACCCGTTGATCTTAACCAAAAGTACAAATTTCTACAAACGTTCGCTGACACAAGTATGGAGTATATATATACGAAGTACGTATACAAGTCCGTGTATAAGAAGGATAGAGACAATAGTAAAGCCCATTAAAGGTTCTATCGTAGGATCTCTACGAGCGGCAGTGTCATTTGCATCCAGAGCTCGATTATCTCGATTGCCTTAATCTAAAATCCCCTAATGCATCCGACAATATAATGAAGACGTGTCTCTCGAGTCGATTCCCATGCGTCGTCGACTTGTGTATCGGAGCCCATCAAATAGAACCCAAGCCTCGAAATAATTCGATTCAGTCTTGTAGATCTCGATGTTCGTTCGTTCGTTACTCGCGAAGTCGGCGAGCTTCGTGACGGTAATATTTATATGTGTATAAACGGAGAGAGAGAGAGAGAAGGAACTGCTTCGAGAGCGAGCGCGCAGGAATGCAAAACGACATTATTCAGGAGCTTCGGCGTTGGCTCGTGTATATCGGCAAAAAATCGGGATTTCCCTAAACACCGTCTGAATAATTCTTCACTTTTTATATCTACTGCAGTTTGCAGGTTCGGAGTGTTTTCAAAAAATTCAACCCTGATAATACTCCTTTGTTGGACGTATATTATACGATTCGAAGAGATTAGATGCAGCAGTGCATTACCGATAATATCATCGGTACGAAGCGCTTGATGTAATATCGGCATCGATCGGCAACTCATCCCTCCATTGTCTATTCGGTCTGATCGAAAGCCTTTCTCTCTCCTCGTGTATGTACTCCACCGTCCAGTATACAATATTCAAAACAGTTAAAATATACTACACACACGACACTCCTCTCTATACCCAAAAAACTTATCCAGTCCCGATCTCCTCTAAAAGATATGCTCACGCGATCGGCATAAGTGTCCGGCACGATACAGGAGGAAATTTGCAAAGATCCTTCTTGCGACCTCCGAGCATTCCCACAACACAACAACGCGTCGTGCCATACCTTCCGTGTGCATGCAGAAGCTATCTTACGGAAGTCTGGAAAAGCAGAAGCAGAAGCATCTCTCTCGGCAAAGTTTACGGCCTCCCCCGAAACGAGGTCTACACAGAGAGCGCGCGCGCACGGTTTGCATTATTTTCGTCCTCGTCACGCGCGCTATACGTGTGCTTGGAAGCGAAGTCGAGGAAAAGAGAGGGAGAGAGAGAGATATATATATATACCCTTCCGCTATTATACTGCGCGATGCAATAAAGATCCCGAGGCAGCAGCAACAGCCGGGGCACTTTTAACGGCACGTCAATTTCAGTGCTCTCTGCGGATTTTATGTACACGCGCTTACTCTCTTCACAGCTTTCCGGGAAAATTGGAGCAGCAGCAGCAGCAGCTTTGCTGCCTCGTAAAGCCTTGAGTCTTAGACAATAAAAACTTTAACCACTTGTTGCTGCTGCCACTGCTGTTGCGGCGGCGGCAAAGCCGAAGAGAAGAAACCCGTAACGGAAGGAAGAAGAAGTAGAAGTTGACTCTCTCTCTCTCTCTCGCGGTCAGGGTTTGCCCTTATTTCTTCGACTGTATATAATACACGAGGAGGACCCTCTGTCACAGTGCTCTACCGAAATTTCGCTTCCTCTTCGCTTTTGGAAATTGGATCGACGGGAAGCTGTCATTACAGTTCCGAACTTTCTTCTTCTTCGTTTTTCGTCCGGAGACTCGCTCCTCTCTCTCTCTCTGCGGTAATAGGGATTGCGCGATCCCTGTAATAACTGTGCGGAGACGGTCGAGGGAAAGAAAGTGTGTATAGACACGGCAAAGGTTATGTAAGCAGGAATTTTTATTGTCGGTTAATATTTCACTGGGCGACCTTGGACTTCTCCTCGGAATTGGAGCAATTAGTCTCTGACGGCAGCCCCCGCACACGTGTATTATATGTATAGGGTGATGGTGTGTGTGTGTCTATATAGGCGAAATGTCTCTGTAGAGAGCGTTTGGTACGAATTCGATGTTTTCCTTGTGCTTGCAGAGTCGAAATTGTTGGGCGGTGGCTTGTTTTTTGAGGCGATTATTGTGTCGGTGTCCCTTATTTTTGATGTTTTCGTTATGAAATTATGTGGCTCTCGACGATGATTGCAATCTTTTGAAGGTGTAAATCAACCTTGGGAACAGGTTCTTTGTCTTTTGATTGTGTATAAACATATTTTTACACGCTGTTATTGACATGAAAGTCGAGTCAATAATCAAAGCTGGTCTCTACTTTTTTTTTTGGTACATGTGTATATTGAGATAAATCGAGTGTGAGAATTGAAAGGAAAAAGGCAGCACATATGTACGTCATTAATTTATAAACGAGACTTTGACGTCATTGCTGTTACACTTTGATCGGTATACACCGCGTTACGACCCGAATATGCACTTTACAAGCGTTACTAATTTCCCGAGACTTTCGAAAACAAACTTTACGTTGCGATAGGCGATAAAAGTTGCAGCACCACACTTTATACATTTTTTAAACTTAAAAGGTGACCCTCGTCTATATAGCGACTCGTTAGGGATACCCTAATTCCGTATTCACTTTGTGGTATCAAGGATCGAATAAATGAAACTATCTGTAATTTGATTTGTATAATTTCACTTTAATCGACACAGACATGACATCAAAACAAACAATAGTAACACACTGATACACACTGCACATATAACTATATATCACTCGTTTTTTAAACGCTTAAAACACCTCCAATCCACACTATAGAATAAATAGAAGTCGAAGTAGAAGTCGACGGGTACGAGAAGAGAAGATCCAACCTTGGCTGTTGGCCAAACGACATTATTAAGCGAACTGAGAAGAGATCGCTGGGCCAGTGGGTCCCCCGCGTGAGTCCGAGGAGTCGTCCGCGGCTGGATATAACAGTTCACGGCTGTGTACCGTTCGCGCTAACGTTATCCGCATATACTTTCTTGCTCGTTCGAGTACTCGCATAACTAACGAGAAAGCGAATCGATGAATAACAGAAAGCGAGGGGGACTCTCTTCTTCTTCTTCTTCGTCTTCTTCGTCTCCTCTTCGCCCCCGACGAAAGTTACATCATCGGCGTAAACACTTACACCCGAGTGACCTCGCGCTTCTACTTCTTCTATTTTTTTTTCCCAATTTTTTATGGTGTGAGATATAACTAGTGTGTGTGAAAAAACCACTTAATAACAATTTCGAGATGAAGTAACTACCACGCAACGAAGTAATAGCGATTAGAAAATACATCATCGTCATCGTCGTAGAAGAAGCTTCTAAGGTTCAATGACCGCGTTTAGAAAGTACGTTCTCTTCCCACGTAATTTTTCCCGACCTTGACGCTATACACGCGAAAAAAAGAAGAGACTTACGTGTATCAGGGCAAACAGAGCCCGAGGCGATAAGTGTCGCGCGCTCGAAATGCTAAACACAAAAGCGCTCATATAATGTGCATGTATAGTCTCGCGGCGATTGAGACCTTGACATTGGCCGCGACATAATGCGCGCGACCGTTTTGATTACGACGAAAAAAAAAAGAGGTTGAGTTACGTAAAATGGAAATGCTGGAGTATTATAGTGGATATAGCGGAGTGTTTAAATTATCGACGCGTAGCGATCGGTTTGTTCGTGGACGACAGGTTTGTCGAGCTGTGTGGGATTATGCTGGAAGAGAGCTGATTTTCTATTGAGGAAACGGTTCTTTTTTTTCGACTGGATTAAGCCGATTGCTCTTCGGATCGTAAATCCGTGGGATATCTGTTGCTTTATTTTTCGCAAGGGAAGGCACAAAATTGATGGGTATAACGATTATAAAATTTGCATGCGCGCTCCTTCGCTCATCTGGAATTAGACAGATTTATGTATTTCAGGATCTACGATCGCGTTTGAGAAAAAAAAACTAATTGGCTTTTATCGAGATTCAACCTCTTAGATCTATTAATATATTGTTTCCGAACGATCGATCAATCGATCAATCGGCAGGAGGTCGACAACCTCTAGTCACTCTTCTCTCTCGTCTAACACACGCTTCCATACCCATAAACGTCTCGATAAATAACTCAGCCGATGTATCTTCTATAGATACCATAAAGCAACAAAAAAAAAGATTGAAAATCGAACGACAGGTGCGTCGCGCAACATCTCGCCAAAGCTTCTATCGATCAGTATACACCATAAGCCACTTTGGGGGCGGCGTCGGAGAAAGATAAAGAAAGTAGGATCGTCCGCGAGATTTTCACTCTCTGTGTTTTCGATTATGTAAGACGGACAGAGAGCCGCCGCGAGAGAAAGAACGAAGGAGACGCGGACCGAGCTATGCCACGGTTAATAAAACAGTTACGTTCGCCTACTTATAACGTGCGCAGCGCAGCGCGCTCTCTCGTGTGCACTTATACCGTTCCTCGCGGCGAGAGAGTCTTGTCTTTTTCCCTCTCTGCGCTTTGCGCGAAGTTCTCCGCTAGCAACGAAAGAGAGGGAGAAGGAATATTCTTTGCTGTGCTGCTGCAACGCCAAAGGCTGTTATATACGCGAAAGGAGAAGGTATACGCCAGGATATAGCGTAGCTAGCGAGCTGATCTTGGCCTTTTCTTCCTTGAGGTCAAGGCGATTCTCTCTCTCGCTGGCTTGAAGATCAGCGTGGCTTGGATTATGTTACGTTTGGTTTCCTTTTATCCTGATTTTGGTCGGATAAGCGCAATAATTGAATTTTCATCATAATCGAGACCTTCATAAACTCGTGGTTTTATCCGTATCAGGAGCTGGGTGAATTTATGTTGCTCTAGAAAATAATACACACATAATCAGTCCGATAAAAAAAGGAAGCGGGAAAACAAACATCGGAATCTTACTTTTATTGTCTCCATACCTTCTCTCTCTCTCTCTTGGTTGGACTAAATAAACACCGTTGACCCTGCATTCGCAATCTGCTCCAAATCCTCGCATAAAAACAAAGCATAATCCACTTGCACATGTGTACACGACGAAAAATAAATATCCCCGCCTAGAGATAATCGTCATAATAATCAGCGCAATTAAGCGGCTCAATATAGGGGACAACTCCATAATATTTCCTCGGAATTTTTCCAGCCGTACACATACCACACACCGCCAAATAATTAACGATCCCCGCCTCAGTCTGTATCAGCAACGACGGAAAATAATTTACTTTTTATCTAGATACACACCTCTCTTTCAACGAAGCCCGCATCCACTTAAATACGCTAATAAGCTGGATGTCCACCGATAAAGCTTATATACCCCTCCATTCAATAGTCCACACGCGTGCAATCCTAATCTGGCATCATATTGTGAAGTCATTAATTCTTTCGGGGCAATCAACGTATATATGTCCTGCAGCGGTGCACCTTATATCGAACTGTCGCCCAGTGTAAAGGGGCGACTATACTACTGCATCAGGCAAAGCCAAGATAAGCCGGGTAAACAAATAGTCTGGACTCAACGGTGCTGATAAGCCGATTTCTTTCCAGTCGCAAAAGCTGCTATAGTATACACGTACGCGCGCGAATTCTTTATCGAGATTTATCAGCGTAGCGTTTCGGTCCAGTGCGCGCTAGGGATCGAGCGGCGAATCCAAGCGTATCGCGGGCGATCGCGAGCTTAAATGAGGCGTCACGCCGTTCGATCGTATAATCGGCGAGGGTCAAGGTGATAGTACACGCTGACGACGACGCCCGAGATTCAGAGACGGAGAAACGGACGGCTTTGTTGTTGCCATTCATCGGTCGGCTCTTTATACTGTTGATGGATTTTTATCGATGTTATACACGTTTTTTTTTTATTTCGTCGTGAGGTACACGCGACGACGGGCAAAAAAGCAGCGAGAGATCTTTTGTTACCGGGAAGCGAACACACCGGGGATAAAAGGGATTCTGTTTGTGACGAGAGATAGGGATTGTACGCCGCAGATAATGAGACACAATACTCATTGTGGTGCGGCGACTTTTTGCGTGATTTTCTTAATATTTTAACTGCTACGAACCACTGCTCTCTCTCTCTCTCTCTCTCTCTCTCTCTCTCTCTTTCTCCAGGTGTATACAGCGTACAACAATGGATCATCGTTGGGCACTTATAACCCTATTACAGCAACCGGTCACGCCGTATAATCAAAAGCAAGATCAGAAAAGATATAGCTCATTCCATCAAATTAAACCAAAATAATCGAAGCGATCTTGATGATTATAAAAACGCCGCCACTGCTAGAGCGGGAAGATTCAAAGTGCGCGCGGCACGATGACGCGGGAGGTAGAGATGATCGTTACGCAACGCGGAAACGTAACTCTCTCGTAAAAGTGTTACACCTTGAATGGGAGACTCCCGCCATCGATGGAATTTCTCTGCTGCTACATCGATTCTTTCTCCCGCGTCCTCCATACTGAGTCTATAGGTATATATATACATATAAAAGAAAGGCGTCGCAACGTTGTTTCTCGTCTGAGAGTAGCAGCAGCAGCAGCAGCAGCAGCAGACGAAAAAGCATTGCACACACACAGCACAGCGTGTCACCTTGAACCTTCGGCCTACATTCAGGTCCTCGACCCTCTCACTGTGTGTGTCTGCAGTGTATACTCGCGCGTGTGCTGTAATTAAAAAGCAAAACACGTATATGCAACGCTCGACTTTTCGAGAAAAATATCCGAGGATGATGACATGCGCGAAAAATCTTTGTGTCACGTATATTAGAGTCTTATCAGTAGTTGAAGTTGAGAGAAAAGCTCGGCTACATTTTCCTCAAAAAAGAAACAACGCATTCCTCGAGTACCGCACGTCTTTAGAATCTCAAACGAGCACTTGCGCTTTGTTGAGCGCCCCCAAAGCTCTGCACGGACGGACGGACGGACAGATAGAAACCTCCGCGTAGACTCGATGACGAAAGGGCGGTAACTTTAACGTAACAAAGTGTAACCGCTGGAATGCCGCGTACACGTATATGAGATCTACCGGCCTTTCTTGGCTCTCTATATGCGCTTAGTTCGTATGCGCGCGATGTGCCGTGTATATACCCGCGATAACGGTACCGGACGGCGTCGGCCTACTTACATACATGTACGTTCGCTGCTGCCGCCAAGCGCGCGCGCGCGCGCGCGGTGTAAATACCTGCGCAGCAGCAGAGGTAGGCGCTTAACAGACGGCTGTGGAATCCGCGAGTCTTTGAGCGATGATTCGCTGCATGCGTGTATGTGTGACGCGGCAAGATTCGTCAGTCAAGGTTCCTTCTTCTTTTCTTCTTCTTCGTTATTATTGGGCTTGATGGTGGAGTTTTGATTCTATCTCTTGGCTGACGCTTGTTTACGTTTTTCTACGATTCCTTTCTGGAGAGTGTGTGTGTGTGTGTTTTTTTTTCGAGATTTCGCTGATGCGCCGTGGAATTCCGTTGCTTCGCTTTATGATTATTTTGATATTTCCATTCAGGAAATTGGGTGAATCATTCTTGGCGCCGATCGCTCTTTATATATCCCGTGAGCGAGACGAGAGAAAAATCGTCAGCGCTTTTTTTCAACTCGTGTATCACTGTGAATCTTAGTCACTGTGTCGACCTACGCTCTGTATTCTCGAATATAAGAGGTGTGTATATCCATAATCTCGTTGAAAAAAATCTTGGACTAAAATATAGTACTTCCCAAGCTTACAATTGAAACGCGCGGCGATATTTTACACAAAATTCCTAATAAATACAGTCCCTATACAACATCCCGTGTAATACCATCCACGAGATTACACGTTTTACCCGTGAGCGTGCGCGTGCTATCTTAACTCTCTCGTCGTGGCTCGAAATTTCATCAGCCATTACTCCTAATTTCGCGATTGTTTCAAGAGAGAGAGAGAGGGAGAGACGTTATCTCGAGCGCGCTGAGAAAACTCATCTGAGAAGACGCTACGCGAAGGAATTTCGCAATTTGCGAAGCGGAGAACTTGTGTATTAGTGTATAGACTGTGCAAAAAGCTACGTAATATACAGTCGAAGCGACAAAACTGCGCGCGATCGTCAAACATTCGATTACGATTCCGCGACTCTGATTCGTCTGACTAATATAAGCTAAGCTAACTGTGTATACCGCGTAACAGTGTGTCGGTTAAATTATAACTCGTAAACACACGGCATGATGATAAAAGCGTCGTTACAATCAGGTGATTTATCATACGCGTCTATATAAGAAGCCGAAAAAAATCGCGATTTTATACGAATGCTCGACTGATCGACGGTCTCGTGTCAATGAACCGGCCGTGAAAAATTATTCCTTCGCATCATCGGGACGAAAATGAATGCTGTGCTTCGATCATTAGCATAGGCCATCTCTCTCTCTCTCTCTCTCTCTCTCTCTCTCTCTCTGGTATAATAATTTTCGAGACGATATTTATAAAAGATCGAGCCGCGACTCATTCTCGGCCACGTCATGCCGTGGTAACAGCATGTGTCTGCGTAATAAGCTTCCGTGTCTTGCCGAGCGTTCAAATCTCCACTTCTGCTAGCCTTATGTCGCCTGTGTGCAGTCGTTGTTTTTGCTGCTGCCACTCGAAGAAGCTTATTTGCGAGAGAGAGAGAGAGATAGAGAGAGGTGTGTGATGTGTAACTGTTGTTGATCTTTGGTTCATTGTTGTTGTTGAACTTTTCGAGAGATGAGTTGTTTACTCAGGGATAAGCAGGTCGATAGAGATGGACGAGTGAAAAATCGAATGAAAATGATCGTTAGTACCATATTTCTCGAAAAAGCAATTAAAAAGCAACTGTATACGCAGCTATAACCATGAAAGCTATAGGATATACAGACAAAAGCACGCTTCAACAATAACCGTGGCTTGTCTCGCGGAAAATGCGCGCGATAAAAGTATACAACCTATATATATATTCAGAAGAGCTGCGGTTCTCTTCTCGCGCGAAACAAACGGAAAGATCACGGGCAGGAAACGTCGTCCGTATCGTGCTCGCGGGCAAGGGTACCAAGATGGCGTGTATACTCGCTCTTGACTCTCCGCGAAGCCTCTCTCTCTCTCTCTCTTTCTCGCGATTGTGTAATGGCGGACGAGGTGAACGTCCTGCAACTCTCTGTCCTCTCTCTTTTCTCCCTCTGCTCCTCTTCGCCTCTCTCTCTCTCTCTCTCTCTCTACTCCTTTTCCTCCTTTTATCTCGCGCTCGCTTCGCTTCGTGAGCCCTCTCTCTCTTCTCTCTAAGGAAAAATAGCAGAGGCATAGAGAAGCCGAGCCGAGCGTAGGGTATAACAATGCGAATTGAATTTGCAGCATCTGCGTGGAAAAATCTGAATAACGAGAGTCACGAGAGAGTGAGCAGCAGCGGCAGCGCGAACTTGAAATATAAAGATGGCCGTGACATTCTACTCCGCGCGAGTGAGCGAGCGACTCGAACGTGTGTATATATATATATATACGGGCCGTAATGTATTGCAACGCGCGGGATATATGAAAGAGAGGGATATAAGAGCCGCATACAGGCGATTGTAATCGTTTATATCGCGGCCATCTTTTCCCTCGCGCTCTCGCGTCTGATTGTTTGCTCGGCTCCATAGAGATTCCGATAAAAATGTATATATCGAGAGGAGTGGAGGGACTATACGGAATGGACATTGTTTCGTTATTAATGGATGAGCGCAAGCCTAGTGTTCTATGAGTCGTGAATTTTAGCAAGTCCGACGTGAGCGCAACAGCTGGGAACGACAGCGGTGTATCTTGTTATAATATACTAGGCTGAATAAATTTTTGACGAAACGTACAACACACCTGATTAGTTTCGTTGAAAAAAATGTTGTTTTACACCATAACGAAATTACACAATCGAGCCGCTTTTATTACACGGTTCCCGTGATACCAGTATTATAGTGTAACGAGTTCTCGCTATTACGGCACCGCGCGGAAACAAACAGAATTTTCATTTTAATTAGCCGCTCGCACAAAGGTCACCGAGTTTAATCCTGAAGCATTCCCGCGGTTCACTAGGGGAGGAAAGCTGCACTAATTGATTTTTCTCATGCGGTAGGTATACAATAACGACTAGATAAATCGCTGTACTAAGCCCTAATCACTGTTTATATACATACTGTTCTCTCCGCAGGAATATAAGAGCATTTCCCTCTCGCCGCTAAAAACATCCTGTTAAACCCTACGCGCACATAAATCAGAGCTCGGAGATATACACAAAAGCCCTCTCGTCGTCGTATATCTCAGCGCCTCTAATACAACCGCGTGTTCTCCGCGTCGAGGAATCGAAAGGTTCTCCAGAGGGAGAAGTGGAAAAAGGATCAGAGACAGGGCCACTGTCACTGCCACGGCGCTCGCGTGTGTATATATATATATATACCGCGGCCGTGAGGTAATATCGGATTCCGTGCCACGAAGGCGCTGTTGTTGCAGCCATCTTGATGTATTCCTCTTGCAGTTGACGACACGTTGTGTTCCCTCTCGTATTATAAAATTTTATCGACTCTTCGTAAGATAATTTTTATTTTTAATTTTCCTCTCCTCTTGGAAGAAAGTCCATCAGGCTTTTCCAATGGCTCATTACACACGTTGCGTCATCTTTCTCGTGTTTTTCATTACTCCCCGAAAAAAAAAAGCTATCGCCTACTTTTCTGAGAGTGAGTCATTTGTTTTGAGAGCTGTGCAGCGATATTCCGAAAGGAGCTCACAGCGTATAGAGCGAAATTATTTACGAGTTTACCCCGTGCGCGCGTTATTTCCTACTCTCTCACGTGTATGTATGTACATGCGTTACTGCAGCAACAACGACGACTAAAAGAAAGGAATTCCTTCCGAGACATATGCCGCTCAGGCCGACAATGCCAAATTTCTTCTCACGTAATGAATGAAAAAGGAGAAAAAAAAAAAAATTGCGCAAAGACCGCAGGATCGTTTGAAAGGAGTGTAATTTCACTCTCACGTCTATACGCCTGTATAATATATTATATATAGAGAGACACGACACGACTAAGCTGCTCATCTCTCTCTCCGTGTTTACGTATTTAGACAAATCCGATAAAGACGTGTATAACATTAAGCTGCCATGCGGTCACCTCAGCATATGGTCCCGGGACGTACAACTATAGTGTGTTATGCATTTTGGTTATTCCCAGGGGATATACGTATATGCGGCCTGCGGTTAGGAGCGTTTTTATAATATTTCGTTTCGACGATCGTTGCATGTTTGTTTTCTGAACACACTTTTATATTATATAGTATAGACTCTCTTCCGTATCCGCCTCCCTCTAATGTATTATATATGCAGCGTGTAATTTTGGTCAGCCGGTTCTAAACGTTCCGCTGATTTTTCGTCGCTTCCAGAGCCCTGTTACGCACACTACTATACTACTTCGAGCCTCAAAAATTCCAGACCGGCGCACACGTAATCGATCAGCGATTAATAAAAAATGCACGTGCGCCTGCAGAGAGGCTATACCGAAAAAGGCGTAGTTGTACAGCAGCGCCGAAATGCTTCCTCTATATATATACTGATGCAGGAAGGAAGTTAAATCGAGTCTCCGCAAACACACGGACGAAATAATAAATACGAAGGAAATCAAAGAGTGCATTCGTCGCGTAATGTGTAAAAAGGATACGAGGCGTGATGGTGAATTAGTCGTCGGACGGCGGCGACGAAGAAGAAGAAGAAGAGGAAGGTGCACGACCGAAAATGAGGCCACAGAGCGAGCAAGGAGTAAACAAGTGCTCGAAAGGAAAGGAGAGGGACCCCCTTGAGTATAAGCCAGCGTGGCTCTCTGAGAACCAGCCTAGCGACCACTCGCTGCTTTACTCTGCCTCTCTCTTTCTCGACTTCTTCTTCTTGTGCTGCTGCTGCTGCTTCGACTTCTTCCTTGAATTTCTGAGCTACGTGGATATACGGGTTACAGCTGCAGGACTGTACGTTTTTCGGATTTATTGTGAAAATCCGTGAAAATAGAACGAGATAGAGATAGAAGAAAAAAAAAAACAAGACACGTTTGCATCTTAATGCCCGAGCACGAATCGAGTTCTCCCGCGAATTAATGCACACATAAAATTACGAACGAAGCTCGGCTTTGAAATTTAAATGAAGCTCGCGCGCGCGGTTAAGGTGTGTGTTTAGAGGAGCCCTGAAAGAATTAAAACTCCATCAAGACAGAACTGCTGCTGCTGGCTGCTGATGAGTCAGGAGCTCGTGTGCAACTTATTAAAGCAAATTTTGATGAACCAAAGAAGCACTGTTATTTTACTAGGCGGCGAATATAATGACTTCATTCGACGCGTGACGACCTTACTATCCGCTATAGGCGGACAATTTATCATATGCAAGAGCATGCGCGTATATACGAGAGAAGAATGTAAATAAATCAGCCGCGGCGATGCGAAGCTGCAGGTGTACGTTTTTATTCCTTCTTTGAAAAGCGTGATTTCGCAATTTTCGTCAACGAAATAACGAGCTTGCTCCGACGAGATGACTATATATTATACTCGGTTGCGAGCGGCATAATCATTCGACATTAGCGTGATATTTCAAGATCAAGGTTGCGTCGTCGTCGTCGTCGTCGTCGAACAGGTGAAAAAAAAAGAAGGAGAATCAAGCGGTTAGCCGGAGATGTGTATGCATATGGTTACGTGTATCGAGTTTCAAATGCCGGAGATTATTTTAATGAAGTCTTCCAGTTATATAGTATTAGCTGCGTGTCTTGACATTCTTGAATTTTTTTATACGCGATTTTTCCATTTTGTAATTTTGACGATAGTATAGCCTAAAAGGCTTCTGAGAAACTTTGGTTTTTAATCTTGCTGTACTATAACAATTATCGCGATTAGATTTAATCTGAAAAATTTATAGTCCACTGCGCCTTTTAGACTTGATATCGTTAAAAAAAAAACTGGATTTTTCGTCGAAAAAAACCATTAGCCCCGCCCTACATATACATACACACTAAAAATTCTCTTCGATCATACCACTTCGGTCATAAAATCTTCCACCGGCCTCCCATGTATATAGAAAAAAAAATTAATCAAAAACTTTACGATTCAATTTTCCCGCCGCGGCTTTTCTCACGAGAGACCGGGAAACACATTTTACCCGGCTTGCTCGCGCCTAGGATGCACCTCACGATCTCCAGACCGTCGAGTCGTCAACGCGAGGGGAAATAGGTTTACGATCGCGCTTTGGTATTCCTCGCGCTCGGAGGTGTCTTCTATACTATATCTCTCGCTCGAAATCTGATTTTTTTTTTCCCTCTGGCCTACACATGACAATGCAAAGCTCGAATCTCCATGTATAAACGTGCGGCTTTAAGTGTTTTTTTGCCTGAGAGGATGTCCGTGACTTTGGTCACGTACTCCGCATATATGTTTCGGGATTTTTGATCGAGCTTTGATTTTTTCTTCAAGTTCAAGCTCGTATATGCTTTAACAAAACTTGCCTACGCATCCTAATCGTGAATGCATATCGCGCAGAAAAAAAAAGCGATCTGTCAGATCTCCACGGAATATTTCGTACATCACAAGATATACTTCACGTATATATATATATATATATATATATATATATATATATACACACACACACACACACGAGTCTGCGAGCAGAGAACTACGGTCAAGGCCATGTAGTTGCAAGAGCAAGCCGCGCGGCGCATGCAGACTTGCGGAACCAGCTTAGGATTTTCTTCTCGCGCTCTCTCTCTCGGAGCCAACAGTAATCGCGGGCGGTGTGCTATGGGCTCTTTTTACACGTACTTCTCGCGCTCATAGCGTTGATTCATCGGAGCTTGTGCATTAGAGGCGGACTTGCACTCTGTGTAATGGTAATGTTTGAACTGCTGCGTGAAGTATGGCGCTGTGGCTGTTGAATTATGCTCAGCGCCGCAAGTAAGAGAGAGAGAGAGAGAGAGGGTATATATAGCTTGTCGGTGTATATGTATACCGGGGTTCTTTTATGCCTCTGCGAGGTAGAGGAGCGAAATTTATCGGCAGGTGTAAGTATCCGCGCGCAAGGATGAAAGCTATATTACAGGCGAGTATATAGACTGCTCTCTCGGGGATAGATATTAATCGCGTCTGGTTTTTCTTGAGTATAGCGATTGGAAGCCGAAAAATATGGTTGTTTCGAGTTAATCGATGATTGGTTAATCGAAAGCGACGGGTTGGGTATACGTTTATGCAAATTATGGGTTTGCGAAAAATTCGGAAGCTAATATAGTTCAAATCTCGAATTTCAAATTACTTGAAAATTTGAATAAAACGAGTATTCCCATTGAAGCGCGCAGATTCTCCGAAACGAGAATGTACGTAAATATCGGCAAAGTCAAACATCTGCAAGGCTTTACATTCGCACCGAAGAAGAAGAAGAAGACGAAGAAGAACGGTCTTAACGACTTTTTGCGCCGCGTCGCGGAAAATACACAGTACGTTTATCCTCTCGCGTCCTATATGATAAAGGCGTCGGCGGAATGCCCGTAATCAAAGAATATCGAGCGCTGATCCTCCTTCGCGGAACGTCCTTTTCTCGCAGCAAGTATAAAGATGATGTTTTGCAAGGCAAGTGCGAGTTGCAAGTCGAGGAAACGGTGCAACTACTTATAACAACGCAATGGTTAACAGTTTGAAGAGATGCTGTAAAATTTTTATCCTCGCGTCTAGGTGGTCGAGTAAAGAGACAGACACGCTGGAAGGGCTTGGAAACGAGAAAAACTTGGAGAACTGGAAACCCATAGAACAGCTTGCATAGACACTCCAAACATAGTCATCCTCACGGCCAAGTGCGAACCTCTTAAAAATCCGCAAATCAAAGCCAGAGTTATACCTACACAGACAGAAAACCGAATCGACGCGTTGATGCAGTGGTGCGCGCTTGCGCACCACAGTACACCTATATATAAAGCGAGTCGAGAGGAATGCGTCGGTCATTGACTGGCGGTGCTCGGCGATCCGCGAGCGGGAGTCCAAGGACAGCCGGCTGCGGCTAACTCTTCTCTCTCCTCTCTCTCTCTCTCTTCTCTCGACGTGTGTATGTACCGTGAGCATATAGCCTCCCCCCGCGACGACGAAGACGACGACGACGACCGACAGACCGAGCGACCGACCAACCGACCGACGAGCCTTTCCCTGTATACTCTGTTCGCTTCTCTTGTGCGTATATGTGTGTATGTAAGAGAGAGGATTCTTCGGACCCCTTGAATGCTGCGCTGCTCACTTTTTCGAGATGCAGTCGAGAGAGAAACCGAAATGCTCGAGAAATCGTGGGCCGAAGGAACTGTTATGCGGAGGAGTGTGTTTGGTTTTACTTTTAGAGAGATTGATGCTGCTTTGCTGCTGTTGTGTGTATGATGGAAGCCATTATATAGGGTTAGGAAAAATTTTATCGGTCATAACGTTGGATTATATATACACTTGAGTATACGTGCGAGCTTCTCAATTTATGGAGCAAAATTCATATGTTAATTTCACGGGTGTTGTCCCCACACATACTCGTTTTTCCCATAAATCTCCTATATCGCTATATCCAAAAGTGATAATTTATACACACCCTTACAAATCTGCCTATTTACAATCGCGCGCGAATCCGACAGGTTATTCACATCGCTGAAAACGAAAAAAAAAATCCTACAGCGCTAGGTGTCCGGATTCAGGTGTAAAATTAGAATACCATTCCCAGGTACGATACACCACCTGAATAATAGAAAGACCCGCCACGTATAACCCACATGCCGACCGAGAAGTGGGTGAAAGGGTGACCTTGCACGCCTGCGCGTATACATCGGGGGGTTGTTAAATCCCGGGTATAAAGCCCGGCTATACTGTGTGTCTACAGTATAGAGTAGCATTATAAAAGGCACAGCCTCTCTCTCAACGGTTCGCGAACGGACCAGTTTCGATTTTCGATGCGCGAGTTCAGGTATACCTGCGTGTGCACACGAAGGACCGAAAAAGTAAAAGGTCCTTCGAGGGGGAGGACGTCGATTGTCCTGCCTTGCTGCTGCCGTTAAGAATTTTTTAGCTTTCCTTTTCTGTCTCCTTTTTTTTTTGTCGGCGCACCCGCATAAATCGCTCGCATTTATTTCACATCCCGCGAGGGATACACACAACGGGATGTGCTGGTTGTGTATACGCGTGTTTTTTGCGCACTGAGAACATGTGTTGTTATTATTCATAAGAATCGTTTCGATTTATTTCTTTGCTCTGCTTATGGTAACGATACTTTATATTTTGTTTAAAAATAACGACAATACGCGAGTATATGAAGCTTAACACAACGATGTGAGAATTTCGAGCTCAAAGGCCTCGATGTGTATATAATTCCGTTTCAAAGCCGCCGTATATTCGTCCTTGCGGAATAAATACACCAGTATATACCAGCATAGCGCGATGATGATAATGACGGTGATGAAGCTCGTGTCCGATTGCTCTGGACCCACTGGCGTAATAATCTTCTCTCTCCAACCCTTTGTTCAGTACTACTGCTGCTGAATTTACGACCGACCAGCTTAAGAGGGATTTGGGAGATGGGGTTAACCTAGTCTTGCTAATGGATCGACCTGCAAACGGAATATTTATCGGACGCTCGCTTTGTAATATACAACTTGGTGTAATGAGGGAGGGCTTGTAGAATAACGCGGTGATCATCAAGAGTAACAGTATTTTTATTGTAAAAAAAAATGAAAAATCGAGATACAGTAACGTATAACGATCCGAATTCAATGCAACGGTCGCTCGGAAACCTCTCCCTCCAGTACGAATATATAACACAAAGAGCGACAAAAAACGCAAAACTCATCCCGCATAATATAATATATCCCATAGACCACCAGCTCTCGCGAATATAACGATATACTCCCCCTCTCAAGGGAATCCCATTGTCTACGCGCTGCACATTATAACGACTCGTCTCCGTGCCTATCCTTTTTTCATGAAATACACTGCAGGTATGTATACGAAAGTCGGCTTTTTCCCACAAGCTGATGGTTATACCCCTCGCGGAATATGGAATCCATATTATATACATCGGATGCGGATGATCCGAGGACGAGAGACGGGGGCAAGGTGCTACAGAAAACACATATAGGCGGATCTCGAGAGGTATGTGGAGGATGCCTGGCTATATGTGTATAGAGAGAGAGAGAGAGCCAGGAAGAAAAGGGCGAACCGTAACTAAGAGCCGCTCGGTCCTACCACCTGTCCGTCTCTCCCACGCTATATGCGTGTATATATACGAAGGATGCTGCTACCGCTGTCGAGCGATCCGGAGGTATATACGCATTTATGCGGATATGCGCGTATGTGTACAGCGGGGAAAATGGAAAATTGATGCTCTCGAGATGATTCTACGTATACGGCTGCATCCTGTTTGGCAGATGAGAGGGCAGTGAGGTTTTTAAATCGAGAGCCACTGATCTATCTGTTATTCTAATGCGTACGAAATATTTTGTTAATAAATTAAAATTATAAAACATTTCAAACTCTAACAATACGGTATATATACACACTCCGCTATATACACCTCCTCCCATTCGCGCTTGCACACAACCGTACGCACTACATATCGTTCCCTTCGCTCGTCCTTCCTCTCCTCCTTTCGCGCGTCAATCCGAGGTCGCCCGCGCATTTTGTATTATAAAAGGACGCGCGCGTATATGTAGGTATACGAGATATACGGGACCGCGTCGCTATATACATGCTTTTCTTTCAGAGAGAGGGCGAGAGTGCTTTCGATCAGATTTCCATTACGCTTTGGTCTTCTGTTTCTTTTTTTTTTCTTTCTCGACGCTGGGATTTTGATTGAATGGAGAGCTCGAGTGCGTGTACGTACAGGGTTTATCGGCTTCTTTTATCTATTCGATATATCGGGCGTTACGCGCTTTGATTTGCATTTCGCTTTACAATTGAAAGATCTGTATATCCAAAGAGTTTATATTTAAACGGAATCTCATCGAATCGCGCTCGACGCGTATAAAATGTATAATAAAAGATTGTCGCGTATACAGATGTGCGCGTATATTATATTATTATACTCATCACGGAAATCCGCTAAACAACCCGATGAATAATTCATCCCAAACAAAAGTCCTGCGCATAAACACATAAATGACAGCAGTGCGAAAGAGTCCCCGTAATAAAAGTCGGAAGCGCTACGGGCCTATACATATTTCGTACCTATCTTCAGCGGTGTACTACAAGAGGGATGGCAATAAAACCTCTCGGTGGGTCTTCTCTCAGCAACTAGCCCAAGCCTTGCCTAGTGTGTCGTGCGGTGCGCACGGCGGCATTTTTTCGGTTAGTAATAATCGGGCTCGAACCCTTTTTTTTTACGGCGGCGTTTTCTCCGGCTGCCGGTAGGCGAATTGCCCCAATCGTATAGTCCGGGAAAATGGAAAAAGAAGAAAATATTACCTACCCAAAGACGACCCTTGGGTGTAAAACGTTTTATATCGGTAGTATACCTTCGGCCAAATGCTGCTGTATTGTCTGCGAGGAAAAAGCTGAGAGAGAGAGAGAAGGAGGAACGATTGAATGGCAACGTTTACGATCGCGTCGAATTTTCGGAAACCGGATTTTTTAGCCTTTCATACCGACGATTGCATTGTTACTGCAGACGTGACGCCAGTTGGCAACGACGTGGTTTTTTTTTTTTTTCGAGGGAAAGAGCTGCAACGTAGGTGTCGATTGTTGGCTTTAATACGCGATTCGGGGAACGACGCTAATGCGTTTTTTGAGAGAATCGCAACGCTGTTTATTTACGCGCTGTTTTTGTCCGTTGCGTGTGGGATATGATAACGGCTCGTTTTTGTCCAAACTTTATAACTTTGTCTATAAAGTAGTACAGTTTATCGCGCGTATTTTACGCAAAGTATAATCGTATCGGGAAGTCTTTAACAACGAAGGTTTAAAAATTCTCTCTCGCGTGCATTGCAGCTCGGTTACCGCAATCACGCGATATTACGCGCGCTTCTCTGTGCAAACAATCAAAGTTACGCCATATTGTGTGTTACGAGCTTGAAATTTCTTATTTCTTTATGCAAATATGCACAGAGAGGAAAATTGCTTAATGCGCGCGGCGGAAGATATCGTATCCGGCTCTTGTGATCATCACGGATATAATATAAAATTAAAGAATCTAAAGAATATAATGATCAGGAACCGCGCGGAAGTGGGCAGGGTGTGTTTTTTTTCGGATATCTTTCTCCGACTTTTTTTTCCCACAATTTTTTTATATCGAAGCGAAAAAAAGGTCTTTCACCTTGCGCGAGACGGAGCAACAGTCGGTATAGTATATACGTACCTCCTATACCTGCTCGTATGTTAGAATTCGACCTTCCGGAAGTACCCGCAGGTGTGTATAAAAAAACAGGGGATGTGTCTCTGCGTGTATGATTGCGATAAAAGTTCTCACGTGGCAATATATAAGATAATTTTGCATCTCGATCGAAGATGTAATTCATCAAATACCTGGCGTATATACAATAACGAGCCCAGCGACAATAGAAGGGATTAGAAAGCGTATATATGCATCGTCACTCTAATCGACAATATAGAAGCGCAGCGATATCCATCGCTGATGATGCTACGATAATCTATTGGCCACCGCATCTGAAAATCAAAAATAAATGACCGACATTGACTAATTACCAGCGGTCAAAACGGTTAATGGCGTTTGAATCACGCTCCGTAAACAAAAGCGCCGGGGATATTTTTCGGAGAAGCTTCACAGCTCTCAAAGGGGCGTTAATTTAAAAGCAATTTGCGCTGCTTTCGCGGTGATGTGAGTCTTGGCTTTTCAGCCAATTAAGATAATTTTTGTATCTCGCAGAGTTGACGTTTTAAAAGGCGACACACGCACTTCCTTTTTGAATACGTAATGGCTATAAGCGTATGCGCGGCTGTACTTATCAGCAGGCGCAGTACAATTTTTTATTGAATGACTAAGTAGCCATTAAAATTTTTGCTTTGTTTCTGCGACGATAAGAGCTTGGATTAACACAAAGTTTCCGCTGCGTCGATTTTCCGTCGTCTGTCGTAATTTCAATAGTGGTTATACAGTATCCTCCCGAGGCGTTCGTCCTCCCGAGATCCAGTGTTAATTAGGTTTACGGTCGTAATTAAAAGCGATGCCAAACTTGTTCATCCTATATGTATTTAAAAAGTACGCGATCATCATCAACAGCCTTAATAAACGCATTTTTTCCAATCAGCGGCTTCGCCTGTAATTACAAAGGTTTTACATACTCCCCTATACAGTTATTACAAAACTATTACGAAACTCGCCTCGCGCAGTACCGCAAATATTCTACAATCTCAGTGACCGACATTCAACGTGCCGTTGCAATAAAACCAAGACGATCGTACGGTTACTTAGAATTTTTTGCCCGAAAGCGCAGCAAAAAAAAAAGAGAAGAAACCAATAGCCTAACCCTTTCTGCAAAAAAAAGCGGTCGTCCCGCTGAAGTCGATTGCCGTCCTAAGCGATCCGATTAACTCCGAGGGGCAAAAAGGGCCTAGAGGCTGAGGCTCGTAATTATGGAAATGATCGAGAAAGGGTTGCAGTTCTCGCGATAATTGGATTGGCCAGCAAGAAAAAGTTGACTCTCCTCAGGGAGAGCTGGAGAGATGAGGTTCTCGTCTCTTGGGAGAAGCTTTACAATCCTTTAACTTTACGGGATGGACGAAAGGATTGTAAAGCCATAGAACTTTCTCCTCCAGGGCTCTCTCTCTCTCTCTCTCTCTCTCTCTCTCTCTCTCTCTCTCTCTGTGCATAGCACACGCGGAAGGAAGTGAGCGCGATGGTTTACGAGCGAAGGGTTATATTGGTGTCCGAAGGGTTTTTTTTTTTTCGTCCAAGAGAGAGTTGACGGGAAAACACGTTTTCTCGAGGATTAGCTCTTTCCAAGGAGATTATAATTATTGCGGGGATGGGGGAGAGAATTTTTTTCACTCGCGCGAAAGGATTAACTCGATTATCGGTCGTTTAACGACGAGCCGGAGTCGCCTGGCTTAGTACACCTTTTTCTAATTACTCTCTCATCTTCGTCGGGCAGAGGCTGTTTTTCGGAGACAACCCTATGGGGGGAGCTGATTTACTGCGGTCGCATCGTCGTCAGCTTCGGCGGCGGTCAAGCGGTGTTTTGTACAAGCATTTTTGTTTGGAATATTTTTTAGCTTACGTGCGTTTTGAAACATTGCGATTCTCGCGATTATATACGAGTTTAATACATGTTTTCACGATATCGCGTCATATAATTCGATAGTGTTCAATAAAATACACGCGTTTCTCGTTTTACTAATAATAATGCCCGCGAAGCCTCGTTTCGAAACACATTTTTCGCAGGATATCCCTCGCAGCACTATACGCAATAAAAAATGTGATATCTCGCATGCAAATTACCCCACATATAAATCTAATCGATCTCCGTAAAATCGCGAAATTCAAGCCATCCTCTCTCCGCATAATATACCCAGCGTATATACTATCTCCGGCCAGTAAACTCTTGAGTCCAGCATCTCTCCCGGCATATCCGCTATAAATAAGACACATACATAATTCTTGCATAGTTACGCAGTCGCTGCGTCGGCCGATATTCTCTCATATTATCCATACAAACAGCACATATATATAAATCGATAGATCGGATCGGTCAGATATTTCGTCTCTTCAAAGTTTTTAATAATTTTTTTCCTTACTCCTTGCCGACGAGAGGAGGACGATAACGAGTTTTATTTTTAATAGGTTCATTGACATGTCTGCCGGCGTTGGCTCGAGTGCGCGCACTTTCAAGGTCCGCGCGTTCGCTCGGCAGGTTTTCTGCCGTGCTCATCGCGTAGCACATATATATACGGCTCTCTTTTTCTTCGTCGCGAAGCCTCTATCTCTCTCTCTCTCTCTCTCGCTCGCACTGTGGATTATATAGGTAGAGACGCGCGTACAACTAGCGGTTTACTCGTTATATATCCCGTCGTCGAGTCAAGTCGTAGTTGTCGTTGTTGTCGAGTCTCGCTCTCCGGTTGGGGCTACGTTTTAATTAACGTCGCTATAGCGTATAGCGTGTGTTTAAGTCGCCTTTTAAAGTGACGCCAAGCGTCAATGCGTTACGAGCCGAGACGTGTACGATCTTATAGGTATACCTATTTTTTTTTCTACGGAGATGTGTATTTGCTCGCACTCCGTGAAGTCGACTAATATACGCGCTCGCTTCGCTGAGAGATTTAATCGATATCGCGTTTTTCAAAAAACAGTCGCTCTGCTGAACTAGTGCGTGTATATACGGATTGTTTTTAAGACGCAAACGCGACGTCGCTAATTACAAAAGGAAATTTGCGGTTGAGAACGATGCGAAACAAACGCTCGCGTGTATATGTATGTAAATCGTAATGACTTTTGCATACGTAACTGTTACTTTCGTACGTATTGGTCTTGTATCGTCAAACGATAGAACTGGAATTCATCCTCTGCTCATGTGTGTGTGTGTGTTTTTTTTTTTTACAATTTTACATAAATAAAAATGCGCGCGTGTTATTTCTATTAATAGTCTCGGGCGTGGTCACTTAGCCGTCTATGTATCTCCGCAGAGTTATACGAGCGGTGGTGTCATTAAACTTTGTCGCTCGCGCAGAATCTTTGTCATGCAAAGGATTTGCCGACTTGGCCTTGGAAAAAAGCGACTTATGCTAACCAGATATACATCTCTCTCGTTCTTCTTTTTTCCCCTATACTACTCCGTTGAAAAAATTAGCCGAGAGAGAGATAGAGAAAATCACTCGTGTAATCCTTTCGCGAAAGACATTTTCATCCCGTGTTTGTTCTTATAGATACACACTGGGCTATATAATAGAGAAGTGATTCAACGAGTGGGATAACGGTCTCTCTTAAAAATTAATAAAAACATCGACTCACTTGAAACGAACATCGACCGACGAAGTGAATGAAATCCATTGTATAATATCGACAGCGTTCTTTGTTTCAATCGCTCACAGCTCAAGGCTAATCGTCGAAATCAAAGCCTATCAATACTATATTCATCCCCTTATACCATACATACACAGCCCACACACTCGAGCCGGAAACGCGGGATGCATCGACGGAAGTGATTAAACTCGCATATAATATATGTCTAGAGAAAAAAAAAGGCCACTTTCCCGCGTCTTTACATCCCGCGCCGGAAATCGACCCGATCCTTTCCATCCCTTTACCTGTCGAAAGTGTATACACACACATGCATGGATATATCGAGAGCCTTTTTTCCCCTTCGCTATTCGCGCGCGTTATATACAGGTATAACATCCCCCACAATGGAAAGCGTGCATCAGACCCTTTTCGCGGCGCTATATACCCTTTCGAATCGTCAGGTATAAGACACGGTGGGGCGGATGCTCATATTTTTCCATGAACAGAAAGATTTTTTTGTGTGAACCGCTTTTCCGAGGGTAGTGTGAAAAACGACGTTCCGCATATGGGATATACAGCGTTAAAAGGAAAAACTCCTGAAACACAGAATACGATAACCGTTAACAACGTATATCGGAGAGCGTAAACAATTATCCCGAATATAACCCGAAGCATCGAGAGATAGGCCGCAGATTCCATTTCAACAAAGCCCGTCCCTCGCGAGATTCACGATCGAGACAAAAGCGTGTATAATCTCTCTCTCTCTCGCTAGGTAATGGAAAATCTCTCTCTCACTCCCGCGTAAGCGGATAGTTACATCACACTCTTGGCGCATCAAAGTCCATATAGCGGCGTGCGCACGACTTTCTAAGTCAAGACCTTGCCCGAGAATATATACGTTCGCTGCTGCGCGCAGACGAGTTAACGGCGATAATGAGAGGGAAAGAGACTGTGTGTGTGTGTTGCCGTTCGTGTATATAACGTAAGAGACTACTAATATACGGAATAGATTTCTGTTGCGTAAGACACAATTTTATATATATTCAAGCTTCCAATATCAGACGATGAGCATCGCGGTTGCCAAGCCAGAGGTCAAGTTCAAGCACCGCACGCGTATATATACGTAAAAGTATCTTTTTTTTCTGTGCTCTTTAAATCGATCGCTGCGCGCGTGATCGGTTTACCGTGAAATCCTCAGCGATCGGTATTACTTTACACCACAGGAGAGTTACAACAGAGCTGAGAATAAGAAAAGCGCGATACGCGAATACCACGTGCTCATAGGCGAGTCGATCGCGACAAGAACGCGCCGCGCCGCGAACAAGATAACTGTAAATTCTTCCTCTCCGTCTCTTGCTCTTTCTCTCTCTCTCTCTCCTTCTTCTTCGCGTGCAGTAGCTCCGGCCTCTCGACTCTCTGCTTCTCGTCTATTCCATTAGCTTCTCCCGAGGCGTATACAGAGTCCGCCTCCTTCCGTCTTCGCCTCCAGGCTTTCCGAGAGAGCATCACAGCGCGCGACATCGGTACTGAGCAGCGGAGACGTTATTAGCCCTGCTTTCCGGATACGCAACGTTGCGCGAATTTTTCTTCTTCTTTCTTCTTCCTGTGTGTGCCTAGTATGCGAAGAAATTATACCATTTCTGTATATTCCTTGGAATTTTCATAGAATTCTTTGTTCCAGACCGATTACCCGATCGGTTATACTATATAGAACACTCTTTTTGTTTTCGTAGGCAAAAAGCTTCTCAATGACATAAAGCGTCATCGGCTACACGGATTGTTTTCCACGCGGTTGCGTTACGTAAAGCTCGCGCGCGATTATAATAGACGAATAGAAGCGATCGCTCATGGATCCCTTTGTTTTGGCTCCATGATATCGAATGGGAATAACGAAGATCCAGTGTGTGGCGAGGTGTGACGCGAGCGTAGAGGCGTTACATTAGAATTATGGAAATCGGGACATATAGCGAGCGACTATTATACGCTGCGGATTACTCATCGGCTATGCTTGGCGAAAAAATATTTTTCCGAGTTTTTTTCTCACACAGTTGGACGTGATAATGCGCTTTGAATACGTGACGAAAATATTTTTTTTTCGCGATGAATTTGAAATTCGTCGTATTTAGGCTTAATTTTCTCACCTTACTGGTTCGAACAAGGCCATTTTTCCTCTACATTCAAAATTAAATCCGTCAAACTCACAATCGTCATCGGCTACTTTGACGAACCATGAATGCGACACAAAATATCATCATAAGAAAAAGCCGAATGAACCGTTAAAAAATGTATAAATACGCCGCCGCGGACGTTACCTCAGAGTATATAGCTACCGCGCGCGGCTATTTTATTAACCATACCGCGATAATAGCACGCTTTGTGCATCGTGATTCGATTTTTCGGATCGGCTTCACATACTCATGAAACATTCGGCTCGTGTGTTGCCCCGCGTTACGCTGTCCGGTCGAATAAATTTTCGTAGCCGATATCTCTCTCTCTCGCTCTGTCTCGCTGAGCGTATGTTATATCAGTCACGTGACGGCATCCCCTCGATGAATATCTCTCGCGCATGCGATTGCCCTTGCTGAAATGTGATTCTCGGAGGAGAGCGCAAGAGATAATCGCATTCAAATGCCATTCGGTTAAAAGCGTATGTGTGTGTGTGTGTGTGTGTGTGTGTGTGCGCGCGATCGTTTTGCATGTTTCGGGCGACGACTTGTACGTGAACGAGAGAGATCAGTGGATGCTGTAATCGAGTCGCTTCTTTTCGCTGCGAGTTGTATGGAAAAGGGAAATCCGGATTAGATGCGCAGCCGCACTAGAATCGGAGATCGCTGGTTTCGATTTCAAAATTGCAAAAGGCTTGGATTTGTGTATAAAAGTGGTACCGCTAGCAAAACGTAAAATTAATTAGCGCCAATGTGGTGTACGCAGTAAAGTGTCCTGCCAAATTTCTGCCGAAGCGCATAAAAGCCAATTAACAGCTGAGAGCTGTAAGGAGAAGAAGATATTATTTTTTTTTTTTTTTTTTGGCTTTCCTCTCTCTTTTGCGCGTTCCGCTGCTCTTTGCGGAATTCCCCCGACGAGGTATGGATGACCGACACAGAGCCGCCCCCTGATTCATCCTTGAAATTCCCTCGATATTAACAGCGTCGCGGGGTGAATGTGATATCTGAGTCAGTCGAGAAAAGTATTTCGCGGTGATAAAACCAAGTTTTGTGACTGATGTATATATATATATTTTTTCGGAAATCCCATGAGCTATAGGAAAACCTGCACCTTGCAGTCAGTCAACCCCGAATCCCACTGTAATCGATTACCTCCTCTCTTCTACAAGGAAACTCGTGGAGCGAAAAAATCACGCGGCTACTATGTATAAAAAAAAACCGAGAACTCCTGGAGGTGAAAAAAAAGACAGAGAGAGAGAGGAGAGAGACGACCTAGATTCAGGCCGGTGATCTTGCGGAGGGATGACGCAATGAGCTTGGCCACGAAAGTATAAAGGAGCGAAGAAGTAGAGGGGGAAGACACGCCGTGAGCGGCAGGACGAGTATCTCTGCGTAGAAACCAAAGAAGAAGAAGAAGATGAAGAAGAAATAGTGGCGAGTCGAGGAAGCAGACAAGTCACCTGACGACGCGGGAATCCAAATATCCATCCGAGTGGAAATCAACATTCATGCCCTCTCTCAGGTGTCGTAACGACGTTGCACGGATTAGGCCATGGGCCCGTATAGCGCGATGTTCCCCTGCACACACACGCACCGACTCCAAACGGGTTATTCAAGACCCTGGGACTTTGACTCTCGTTAGAGAGAGACTTCTATGTGTGTCCGTCTTGCGCAACTGCCTACACACGCTAGACCTGTCGGTCTTTCTCGTTCATTTTTTTTTTCTTCTTTCCTTCTCGTTGAATCATGGTCAGTCACCGCACGGTTCAGATGGTAATCTTCATCGCGATGCGATTGTCCGAGCCGTCGTGTCTCGCTTCCCCCCTGGCGGCGGGGAGACTCTAAAGCTCTCTCTCTCTCTCTCTCTCTCTCTCTCTCTCTCTCTGCTCTATAGAGGGGGTTCGACACGTCGCACAATGGAATGGCTTTTTAATTATGTAAATTATGACCTTGCCGAGGTCGGTTCTTGGGCGCAGGTTCATTCTTACCCGCCGCTGATTTTTACGATGATTTCGGGAATCCTTCGCTCACTTTCGTGCTGGGTTTTAAATTCCGAGGAGGTATAGCTCTCTTATACGAGGGATACTACAAAAGTGTTCGATAAACAAAGATTCTCGAGGATTGAGAGGTGTTTACTTTCCAGACGGAAAGTCAGCCCGGATGATTCAATCGCTCCTCTTCGTTGGCTCTTCGTTAACGGTTTTTAAAAAGTAAAACTCGCGCAGCTTCTATAGACGCGTAAATTTCGTGTGCGTTCGTGGTTTGACAAAACACCGCGAGAGACTCTACACTACTGCTCGATCCGAGACGGAGGAAAAAAACAGGAAGCGAAAAAAAAACACCGAAACCGCTATAATGGGAGTTTCCTAAAGCGCGGAAGAACCTTTTCTTAAGAGAAAAAAAAAAACACGTTGGATACGCGATGATTTATATATATTTTTTCGAATTCGCAAGCGTTCTGAAAAACACATTCGAAAAAATAACCCCCGAGCTGAAAAAGGATCTCTCTCTGCCAAGAAACCACCTCCGTGTGCGTCAGTCCAGTGGTGAGTATCTCTCTCACACACACACACACACACGCGCACACAGCGGCTGAGTGAGAAGCCCAAGAAAGAAAGAGGAAGGAGGCATAAGGACGTGGCTCTACCTCCTCTCTCTCTCTCTCTCTCTCAGCCCCAGGAGCTGCGCAGCAGCAGCGGCAGCGGGTTCATTGGACGCCGACGGCCGCGGATGTACCGTTACGTCTTCTTGGCGAAACCCACTGAGCAAGAGAGCGTATATACACACTCAGAACTCGCGGCGGCGGCGGCGCGTGTACCTATACACGCTCTTTTTCCTTCTCGTTCCTTCCTTCGCCTTCGTATACGTACGTACGTACGTACATACACACGAAGAGAAGCCTCTCTCTCTCTCTCTCTGGCCGGGCCTGAATTCCAAGGAGTCATCGCTGGAATCCCTGATATGCCGCTGCGCTGCTGGCCGGAAGGAGAATCGCACCGCGCGCGGAAAAGTACGGAGCGAGGAGATCGCGATCCAAGCGAGCAAACAGCAGTGGCGATCGATCGTGAAACGCGCAAGCAAGCAAGCGAACTGTGTCCGTGGGAGGTATATGGAAGTTTTCTCAGATGGACCAAGACGACGATGCGCTATAAGCTTCCAACCGAAACCCGATTATAGAAGCTATGGGGAAGCTGGTCTTTGCGCTTTTGGAGATTTATTCCGAGTTGTATACCTGTGATTACAGGGAGATTCGTTTTAATTCTTGAGAGCTTTTTCGTTAATTTGCCTTTACGAGCCGACTCGCGTTATACGCTCGAGAGACGGAATGTGAATTATGAATGTAATTACGCTCCGGGATGATAGATTGATGTGGGACATTACGGGCGCGAACTATAAATCATTAGGAAGATTAATGAAAGCCCCTCTGTTCTGTGTCTTTTTTCCAAAGCTCGCTACGACTTTTTGAACGATGCGCCTCATTCTCAAAAATATACGCACCAAAACAAAGGCACAGTACATAAAGCACTTGTACATAAAGCGTCGTCGGTCCGTCAACGGGGAATCGAGATCGAAACGACTCTCAGTTTCGTTAGCTGCTGCTACTGCTCTCTTACATGAGGCTCCGTTGCTCGCAGGGAGCTTCGCGCGACGTACCAACGGTTCTTTGCCCCCCCGCGCATACACACACCTGTTGCTGTATTCTCTCCGACGGCGGCGGCGCATTATGAGCCGTGTATATACGGCCAACACTATAATACTGGAGAACAAATTGCACAACAGCTGAGAAGCATATAGATGCCGCGTGTGACCTCTGCAGCCGGTCTTTCACACCGAGTTCGCGCTATTTTTATCCATTAGCGAGTACAGCTTTTAGAATGATGTGTTATACACACGTTGATTGACTTATGGCAAGTTGTTCGTTATAGTGTCAAGCGTTGCACGAACTTTTTATCAATCAAAATTCGATTACGGATAGAGCGATGATCCTTTCATTATACACGTGTATATTCTTTTTCCACGTGCACCATCACGAATGAAAAAAAAAAAAAGAATCTCAGGGAGATGCTATTATATCCAAAGCCATATAATACCATAGCAATAGCAAAGCCTTAATCATTCCCGCGCGCGGCGAGTATTACAGTCTCTCTCAGAGGTGAACGCACCCGGCTGCTCATCAAGCGCTCATTAAATTGCGCTCTGGAGTTTGAAAGAAAAAAAAAATACTTCTTCATTTCGCTCTCGTGAGCGTCACCTCTATTTTCGTCTTTCCCGCCCAGAAGGTAGAAGAATAAATGACGCGAACAAAGAACACCGCTAACCGTGTGTTTTTCGCAAAGACTCACTCGCTATGTTGCGAAGAGGAAGGCCGATATACCCTAACCTCGCGTAAGATGACCTCCGCGACCACCTGGATGAGTGTATGTTCTTGCGAGGTATTTTAACGGTGTTGCGAAGAAAGTAAAGCGGAATGCTGATACTGCCACACCCGCGAAGGATGAGGTTTTTCAAATTATGTAGTCTTATAATATTTAAGTAGCTCTGTTTCTGGTAAAAAAAAAAGAATCAAAATTCAAAACTTATATATTGCTATAGCAATAAACAACTCGAATAGTTATAGCATGAGCGGCTTAAGTATTATATAGGCCCAACAAAAGGTATAGATTTAGCATATAGGTGACATACTACTGGTATATATGCACTGGGCTCGCGGAATCTGATGACGGAAATAGAAAAGCGATAGATGCGCCACCTATCTTCGACAGCTAGAGACTCAAAGACTTTGAAAGATGGAAAAATTGCAACCAAGTTAGCCGAAGGGTCTTAAGCCCCTTTTCTGTTCACTTGAGTCCATAACGGAAAATACAACCAAAAATACACGTCGTGGGAAAGTCGCATGCGATGGAAGAAAAAAAAATTGCGCGTAACTTTACGAGTTCGCATATACAGCCGAAAGAATTTCCAGTTTTATTGTCGGGAATATAATATGTAGCACTCGCAACGGTGCAAAGCTTACGCCGCGTCCTTAAAAGGGAAATGCATTTTTGAGTCTCGAGTTTCGAGAGCTCGTTGCCGTCGTAACGACAGTGAAAACAAGAATGGAATCTAGTGGGATGTATATGTACGTTTGATGCAGGTACCCGCTGTTTTTCAAGTTTATTTCGGACCCGTTATCGCGCGCAGTTCGCATCGCTTTGTGCGATGCCGGTCCGAAAGAGGGTTCGATAACATTCTTACATATTATACGTATATCCAGGCGTTTCCGCATGACGCCGAGGAGAGCTTCTGTGTGGATATATAGGTATAGTATAAAATCTTCAAACTCGGCCGTGCGGAGATGTTAGCTGGAATGCCACTGCTGCGCTCGGGAATATATAAAAACCGGATTTCTGGGGAGATTCTGATGGAAAAAATGGACATTTCATATTTTGTTTGATTTATACTTTGCTTGGGATCATTCTCTCGGGTTTATCAAACCGTATGTTTATACATAATGATCAATGCGGTATATTTACGATCGAATAAAAATAACAGGCGCTGCTCTCATATTTCGTCATCGAAGTGAAATGAGGAAAATCAAAGATCCCCTTCTCCCATCGACAATATAATTATTACACTACCGACAAAATTCTTCACCAACACCTCGTCCCCCATCAACCTTGAAAACATAACCGACTCCCTCGAATCGAAACAAAAAAAAAAAAAAAAAAAA
>CM053171.1:54872146-54887864 GCA_012977825.3 Pteromalus puparum
TTATTACACTACCGACAAAAATTCTTCACCAACACCTCTCCCCCATCAACCTTGAACTTAACCGACTCCTCGATCGAAACCAAAAAAAAAAAAAAAAAAAAAAAAAATTACTCGCCGCAGACAACGACGAGCTTTCCTATATATTACTACATACACGCAAGCAGCTAAGCGTGAAGTCGAGGCTCTCGCGCCGAATAATAAATTCCGAAAAGCCGGATAATCAAGATGCGCAGCGCGCGCTCGCGAGAAGCCGGGGGAACAGACTGCTATATAACTCGCTCGCGTGAGAATGGCCCTGTGCACTCGTCGTAGAAGAAGAAGAAGAAGAAGAAGAAGAAGCTCCTCCAAGGAGCTCAGCCAGCCGAAGAGTACTGGTCATGGGAAGCGACTATTTAAATACGCCGCACTTCCGGCGCTGTATACAGTATATATACTATCAAGCTGTGTATATATTCAATACTAACGAAAAATGATCGAAAGCCGGTGACGAATTAAAATTCAATCAAACATCAGGTTTATCCGCGATGTTTTCCCGTAAACGCAGATATGTAACGTTTAACCGTCAATCCTCGCGAGCTGGGAATGCAGATCTCGCACATTTAATTGGCGTGACTAACCTGCTTTTATATGAATTATGGAAAGGACGGGACGATCGCGCATATTTTGCCGCATTTGAATAAATAAACCGCCGTTGCGTCAGGCAGAACAACATTATATTATATTATATGCTACTGCTACTACTATAATACTCCAATATACACGCATATACGCGTGCAAAAAAAGAAAATCCTCCGCAAACTACTCGGCAATCTCCTCGCACCGCTCTCCGACTGTTTTCGTACTTTTTACGGTCTTTTAAAAGCCGTATACCCGAGATTGCTCTCTCTCTCTCTCTCTCTCCATGGCAAAAAGGATAAACGCGCGCGACTAGGACGCCGCGCGGCACATATAACAGCCTTCCCGTGTTCCTTCGCGGCAATTTATATTTAATGCTTCTGCGCGCGCTATACACGCCTCGTCCTCGAGGATATATACGTTTGCTGTATATGTAGCTATATACACACGAGAG
Organism: Pteromalus puparum; assembly: GCA_012977825.3. Taxonomy (NCBI): domain Eukaryota; kingdom Metazoa; phylum Arthropoda; class Insecta; order Hymenoptera; family Pteromalidae; genus Pteromalus; species Pteromalus puparum. Next base: position 54,873,216 of record CM053171.1, read on the forward strand.
AAGGTATAGAGCGTTATAAGGTGCAAGTTTACGATGATTGATTCGTTGGGAGTTTATTTTCGTATATATAGGTGTAATTGGCGGGAAATTTGAACGAGCATCGATTCTTGCTATTATAATGTACGTTTGAAAACGGAGGAACTTCGCGAACGCATATATAATACGCGTGGATGCGCTTTATGCGTATAGTAAGTATAATCCGCTTCCGCTGCAGAGCGCGCGAATTTTCACAGAAACCCTCGCATCGCTGATGATGTTACTTTACGCGTTACCTTCCCCCTTATATACAGCGCGACGAATAATGAAGCTAGTACGAGAGTATAACTTCTTATTTTCGTTATAATTCAATAAACTTAAAATTCCATCAAAATACATCAGCTCTCAGCTCTCTCACGGACAACGAAATGATTACCTCAGCTCTCCGTCCCGTCGGCGGCATGCGCGTGTCTAATCTCCCTAATCAAAAATAAATAATAAGGCGTCTCTGGAAAATCATCGCCGAGAAGAAAGGTGAATTAATCGACGAGAAGGGAGTCTGAGAAGAAGAAGAAGAAGAAGAAGAAGAAGGAAGGGACAAAGAGTTAAAAAGCCTGACCGAGTAGAAAGACTTGGCTGGTTGCATGCGGCAGCAACGCTGCCGCCACTGCAGAGAGTTATAAAGCCGCTGTTGGTACCGTGTTCTCCGTCCCTGCATGCACACACACACACACACTCGTTCTGTACTGCTCAGACCGGTCCCTCGACGAGTTCTTCTTGAGGTCACGAGCGTCTACACGTTTCTTCTCTCTCTCTCTCTCTCTCCCTTCTACGTATACGCACGTTTTGCTCCTTTTTCGCGGTGGTTTTTCGCCGTCCGTCTCTGTCGAGAGAGCCGTATATATACACGGCGCGATGAAATCGCTTGCTTCGCTCGTTCCCAGCGAAAACGAGTGTGTATTATAGAGATGCGTTTTCTGCTACCGCGAGAAAGGAAGTCTCTACGTGTATGTATAAGTGTAATCGAAATTCGCGGGGGGGCTACTGCTGATCGTTATTACAGCTCATCTAGCTGTGATCTCCACGGTAAAAGGCGAAAAACGCAAATGCAGTGTATGTGTAAGAAAAAATACGGCCGAATCTGCATGTCGGTCAGACAAAAGGAAGTACGCTTTTGTATGTCTCCGAGTAACACACTGTCCCTGTTCGATTAGCCGTTTGCGCGCACTTTCGCGCGTCTGCACTTTGAAAAGTGCTTTTTGCCGTGCAGTGCATTAGACACACTACTCTACCTATGGAAATTTCTCTTTCTCCTCCAAACAGAAAAGTTCTCTCTATACACTCTCGTATAGGCAAAGGTATATTATACACCGCTTATCTGTACACATCCCCGTATATACGCGCGAGCGGAACAGCGGCTCTAACAAGCAGCGCTACAAGTGCAGAACCTGGTATATAAGGATACTCTCACTCGCACACGTGCACGTACACCAACACACACGTCTCTCTCTCTGGGGTATTATAGCGCTGCGGCACGTATAAGACAGAGGGGGGCCTGCCACCGCCGCTGTGGCTCGAGGCCCTTAATTGGCCAGGTCGGGACTGCTGCTGCTATCGCGGGAAGCGTACGGGACCTAGAACGTGTCTCTGAGCGGATGCGTCTTTCGTGTTCGCCGGAGCACGTATATGTTTGACTACCGACTGTGTGTGTGTGTGTGTGCAATTTTATTACCGAAAAATCGATGCGAGATAAGATGAATTTTGAAAATACAACGCGAAGGAATCCAAGCGTATTATACAGCCGAACCGTACGCTATATCACAGCGAATTTCTATGATTACGACATCACAATTGCAGCTCAAAGAGCTAGCGCGCCAGCGCAAAGTAAATTACTTATACGTCTCTCTTGCGCGAGCTCGCGCGTGATTATTAAAATACGATCTATGTCCGCCTCTCTTACCTCGCGTACGTCAATTACACTCTTCTCTCTCTCTCTCTCTATCTCAGCTGCGCTGACCAAGAAAAATACAGCTTGTTCCCGGTGCGTTGACATTGAAGCGCCTACGTGAGTACGTACGCGTCAGCTGCTGCGACGACGTACATCCGGCGAAGTGATTGCTGCGCGAGCTTCTCTCTCTCTCCGCGACTCGCAGACAAGCATATAGGCAAAGCTATACTATATACACTCGGGGTTAAGGTCATTACCGCGCTTGTCTCGTTCTCTGTGGGAATTATTTTCCACCGAGTGTTTTTCGAGAGAAAAAAAAAGAAGAAGACACGCTGAGTATGATGAATCGAATAAAATGCCAGTGTGTTGAGCTTGTGGAAGAAAAACGCGCGATGCAAAAATAAAACCGATTTCCGTACAGCGGTCAGTATATATATAGAGAAAATTGCGTAACAGCCGGTGTGTGTCAGCGGCTACGCACGAGAAAGATCACGACGACGACGTGGAAATAACGAGAATGAAAAAAAAGTGCACGAGTATAGCGAAAAAGGACGCGTAACGAAACGGTTGAGAGGCGAATTAAAGCACGTAGCCGGTCTTTCTCTCTCTCTAGTATACCTATAATATACAGTAGGTTTACCTCTCTCTCTCTCTCTCTCTCTCTCTCTTCGCTGCTGTCGAGCAACGACCGGAACTCGTCGGTGCCAGTGAACTCCGGGGAAAAAAGCAACGGCGGGGAAAACTCCAGCCGAGGGAAACGAGAAGGAGCGTAGAGAGCATAGGTATACACCTGGAGAGAGATGGGCCTTTTTTTCCAAGTCACGGGGCCGATCGTCGGCTGATTACGCGCCGGAACACGATCGTGATTAGGCGTTTGCGCGCGAACGAGCTGAACTTTGAACCCGATACTATATACTCTGTGCGAGAGGGAGAGAGGTGTAATACGTAGGGGTGGATGTCTAAGTGCTGCTATTTTTTGGAGGAAACGTTATGCTAATGGTAGCCGTCGAAGCTTTAACGCCTATTACGAGATTCTCTCGCCGTGAGAATATTATCACAGATGCTTATCAATATTTCAACGAGTATAAGAGAATTATACGAAAAACTGTTTTCGATTTCAGATTCGTCGTAATCTCGCAAAATCTGCATATACTGCATTCCGCGTTATATCGAATACACACTAATATGCTCGGAGAGTCGACACAGACGTGGCGTTTATGTAATCTCTCGTTCTCCTGCATCGTCTGTACACACGAGCTCAATCCTACGAGGATATTATTATTCCGAGTGAATCCATTATGAATGAAGTTATATTTGCGTTCATGCGCTTGGCTGACACGTGCTTTTCCAAATCTCTCTATCCCAGAAGTCGTACCGTGTCTCTATTGTATAATCCTCGCAAATTTGATAATTAATTTCCATAAATATGCCAGGCTTTGTGTGATTTAACGCGGTCTTATTTATCACTGGGCAAATACATTTTCCATTCCACCATATTTTTACAACTTAGAACGAGAGACCGTTATACTTGCGGGATGGTAATTTATTGTTTTTAACCAATCGGCGCACTTTGCTCTGTATATTATTGACGTCGTTGCTGCCGTATACGTATACGTATAATATAACGTAGCTGCCCTCTTCGGGAAAGTTTTCGCACTGGAATGGGAAGCAGTGGCATAAATCGCAGTATAGTGGTTTGCTGCCCCCAATCCTTTTTTATGTCTTTATTGGCTACGAATCGTATACCTGGACTATAAACAGAGCTTATCCCAGTCTTCGGGGGAAAATTCGGGTCACCGGTCGTATGCGACCAGAGTTGAGTCGAAATTGCATCGAGTTACGAGGGGTTCGCATTATGCATAATCCCTTGAAAAAGGGCGCGACTCTGTAGTGCGCAGACGGTGGAAGGTTTGTTTGGGTGCAGTGTCACAATTTCGCCAAGGGGCTCTACCCATTATTTCGTAACGCAATATTCGCTCGCTCAGCCTGACAATTAGTGAAATGTATAAATAACTCGACTCTTCGAGAGTGAGAGAGAGAGAGACCGTAATGTGGGTTACGGAAACGCTTTCGGCATGTCTAGACCTTCACCGAAGGTTAAAAGTCCGTGAAAGTTTGCGCTGATGCAGTATATTATCTTTCAAACGGTTTGCGAGGGGAGTTCAGTCAATCGAACGTTGCAATTTTATTTTCGCTGTATTATAAAAATAAACGCCTTAATTATAAGATCGAAGCATACCGTAACATCTCGATGCGCGATAAAGTTATCGAGCGGCGGTGTCATTAAAATCGAGTAAAAACTTTTCCGAATGCGGGACGACGTCCGAACGCTTTTTTTGTCGTCGTTCGTTCGGTTACGCCGTATCCGTCGTTGCTTATTTGAGTGACGCAGAGTCGTGCGCTCGTAATATTGCGTAAGCTCTCATTGGCGAATCCTTGAACGTTAATTTTCTGCACCAGTTTTTTTTTTCACAAGAAAAATCGCTGCTATTGTTTTTCGAGTGCGAGAAGCATTATGTGACGCTGTCGTATAGCTGTCACCGTTAGATTTTAAAATAACTCCTACGGCGGCGGAATTTTTAAAAAAAGAGCAGAGCTTGCGATCGAGGCTTTCAAATAAGTGGTTACGTCGGATACATGTGTATCGATGACCGAATGCTGATGGTTTTATATAGTTACGATTTGCGGAAAAAGCACTAATTACGCTTTTGTAACGCAGCTGGATATGGATTATTTATAGAACTAGGACACGTAATGACTTTTTTGAATATTAGGTAATGCGGTATAACGCTTATCTCACGTATTTCTATAAATTACACATTACACACGACGAATCAATCGCTTTGCCTTATTTTTCGGCATAATATAATTACGCATTCACGTGTAACTTCCGCTTAATTTTTAAGCGCGGGTTCGTTAACGGTGCCCGATGCGTACGTTGAAGCATTTATCAATAACTATAACGCATTTATTACGTACTCCTAATGACCAATAAAATGCGTTTATGACGACGACAGCATAGCAGCGGCAGCAAAGGGGACGCGATATTTTTCTCTCTCAAAAAAGTCGTCGACGAGGCTCAGAAAAAAAAAAGGAAATAAACATAACGGTAAAGGCCAGTTCTACTGTATAAAGTGCGACAATCTCACGAATTTGCAGCTAATTAAAGACAGTGACGAAGGCCTGCGAAAACCCGTCGTATAAAACTGCTACCGTCGAGAGGGGACACCTGCGGTTAAGTTGCACTCTACTCCGAAATCATGACGTCAGCGGTACTTCTGTTGGTTGTATATACTGGAATTTTTCCAAAAATCTGGCTATACACGTTGATAGAGCTGTCCTGTTTCGTAGAACGTGTATAATTACGTAAATTCTCTTGACGTGAAAAATCCAGCTCTTATTTTACCAATTTTATCAATAACGCCAAAAATCCGCGACGAAAGTTGCAGCTCCTGAATCACCGTTGAAAAATCTCACGCGTATAAATTTAGCTATACACGTAACGGAACCGCGATACGCAACGACCGGTCATAGACGATTAGCCCATAGCGCAAAAAGCGACACTCGCGACATTCGAACTTTCGAAAATACCTGAAAAATTCACCGCAACGTCTCCTCTCCTGCATCAAAAACAAAAAAATAAAATAAAATTCAGGAAAAAAATGAGAATAACTGCCGAGTGCATACGAAAAAAGAACTCCACGTGTACGGCTCGATAATTGCGTCCAAGTTCAGAGCCAGTCATTACAGCGGCGGCAGCAGCGGCGGAACATAAACATCGACGAGGCGCAGTTTCTCCTTATACACAAAGTGCACGGGTGAAACGCTTGGCAATGGGTATATAGGTAGGTAGGATAGGCTATATATATACATATATACGTATATACCTGTAGCGCGCATTAACCGCATCTCGCGGCGCTGATTTTCCCGCTCGCGCGCCGCGCGCTCGCGCAGATAGTTGCATAAGAAGCCGAGAGCGCCTTGGCCTTGACTTTGGCACTTGGTTACGACAACAAACGGTTTCGCAAGCCTAGACACATTTTCCCGCTTCTTTGTACTTCTATATACTGTCTTTGTGGCTGTGTGTATGGCTTATTGTATACTATTCTGTACAACCAGCGAAGAATTACATATACACGTTGTATATATATCGGTATAATCATTGAGCGGCACGTGGAAAAGAAGCGCGCGCTTCAATTTCAACATTTGCATCTAATGTCCGCGCAGGACGTCGTGCTGCGCGCGTGGCAAACACTACGCGCAGAGTCGAGAGAGATAGATAGATGCTGGGAGGGGGTCTGGATTTGCTAATGGGTAATTGATTTTGTAATTAGGCACACGTGTCGGCTGTCGTGTTATGTCTGTATCTTACGTATCTATGTATGTGTGTGTGTGTGTGTGTGTTGTAGGAAAAAGCTGCGAAATTTCGATCGATCGATTATTCGTACAGATGTGCGCTATATATATGAAGCTTGTAAATTATATACGCTGGAGAACTGCGCACGATGAAATACGATCGATTTTTTAATCCGCATGCGGCGATTTGGTTTCACACGAGGCGGATATTTTTAAACCGATTCATGAGCGCGGATTTCGTAATCTGGATATTCGCGAGAGATGTATTTACGTTGATTTTCTTTTTGCACTGGTTTCGGCTTTATTCGGGCTTATCAGCTGGGCATAAAAAAATTTTTTTTTTTTTCGGAGTAACGGGAAATTTAAATAAACATCCATACGATAAAAGCGAGCTGTATTTTTCGAAAAAAAAAAACTATTAAATCAAGAAACCTTCAAAATCTTCTCAGTCACCTCCAAAAAAAAAATGCTTCCAAACCTCCCATTGTCCCAAAGATATAAAAGATATCGCTCCCACCTACAGCCATCCTTCCCGCGAATTCCACGAGTCATTTCAAAGCCAAAAGAGAGAAAAAAACCGTTCACAAAAAGCACCATCGCACTCAGCACTATCATCTCTCGTTCCTTCGGTATATATAGGTATATACGTATATATACATCCAAGCGTGCGCGGCCCATTACGCGAAGCGTTAGATAATCGGTTGCGCGCTCGGCGCGTAATCATTATGCGAATGGCGCCCGCCTCGTCGTAACGAGCGCGAGTCGAGCGAGTGAGAGAGGCAAAATGAAATTCTGGGAAAGGACTTTCTTTCTTTCTCTTTCTGCCGTGCGCGCGCGCGAGCTGTGCTATAGCTCGCCGTGAGAGAAAGTAGGCCCGTTGTGTGCCTGATGTGAGCGAGAAAGATGTGCGCTCGTGTGTAGGTGTATCACCTTGATGGTTATTATCGTACATGGTTTTTGACGATGATTTGAAAACGACTCTATCAGCTATAGTCATCGGCTGCGCGTAAAAGTGATCCTGGGAACTATTTATATAATAGGTATACGCATGATTTCTTCTCGATCGGCTCGATTTTCTCCGTCTATACAAGGAACGTATGAGTATTTTATGGCTCGGAGGATGATCAAGGAGAAATGTGTGCCGGCTGCCTGAGTGCCTTTAATTGTTTGGCGAAAGAAAAAGCTTCTGAGTAATTAGAAGATAAAAAAGCGACGCCGTAAATTATTTTAGAAATCGCGCGCGACACTAACATATTATCTTCTCTCTCTCTCTCTCTCTCTCTCTCTCTCTTTTTCGCGCGTATTTCAAAGACGTTTTTCTCAAAAACGAAATAAATAATTCATCGAAAACCAATCGTCCGCAAGACAAACACAGTAATAGAAAATACACTTTGGCCGAGAAAAGTCACACGCGGAGAATTACTTTTCTCTCTACAGCACAGCGTCGAGGAAACGCCACTTGTGCCGATTCGTCCGGCGCCACTCCTCTCGCATGAGTTATGCGACGCCACCGATTGTCTACATCTCCTCGCTGAGATCTGCTTCTCGGGGTGCCAGATCTTTTGCGAGGAAAAAAAAAAAAGGGATCGTTGTCGAGAGCCAGGTAATAGGACATCGGGGCAGTGTTACTCGGACCCCCTTTGGTCGATATACTTACTTGAAAACAACGAGAGCACAGCACGTGAGCAGCTCATGCAGGAGATTCAGCGTCAAAAGGTGTCACGAGCGTATAATCAATTCCGGTTCTCGTGCAAACATGTGACGCGACTGATGTGTTGAATCTGTAATATTCTTAAACTCGTTTGTTTCCAACAGATCGTTCCGAGTTATCCGAGGCCGATCGAGCCCATTTTCCAATGAAGTGGTCATCGTTCGAAATCACCCTCGTCCCTTTCTCTCTCTCTCTCTCTCCAAACATTTCAGGTAGTCGGGCAGGGACAATTGGCGCGACGGACCAGGTATATATACAATACATGTCTCTATTTGGCTGTCTACCTGTAGCACCCCACTGGGCTGCATAATGGTATTCGGCCTCCTTGGCTCCCCGGTATACTTATGACCGGCCAACGGAGTGTGAGAGGGTAATACGAAAAGGGGGCTGATGCATCGCTCCGGATTTGTAATCAAGCCTTCCTGGTGTCGCAGTATACTCGACTGGTATGTTTGCTGCCAAGGAGGAAGGATTATTAACCCAGGGATTAGGATAATCTTTCGACGACATTGTCTTTGACTTGAGATGATGCGCGCTTAGTGGGATCCATTACTCCTTTGATTATAATCCTTCCCTTCAAAATCTCCCGTCGACTTGGGGACTCGAGTGATCATTAGGATACTAATCGCACGGTCGGACCTGTAGATATAACAAAAAAATATTTTTTCTGTGATACGAGCAAAAAATTCAGAATTTCCAAGTCATCTTCGTTTCTCTCAGCTGTGTACGCTATTATACACTCGCCTGCACCGCTAAACTCGCGGACTCGGATATACCGTATAGCTGGCGCGTAACCGGCACTGTTCGCTGCTTCAGACGTAACCTTGCCGGTTCGCACACATACACATATACACGCGCCCTTTCTCACGCGCATACCTTGCCATTAAGAGAGCTGACTCCTCCCTCTACACACGCTTACTCGCGGTCTATGCCATCTCGGCGTTTCGTGGATTTCTCTCTCCAGCTTTTTGCGAGATATGTGTCCACGATTTTCCTTATCGGCTGGAGTAAATATACTCGCACGCGTATACGGGCTCGCAAATAGTGCGCTGATTCGCCGTGGAGATAAGGGCTTGTACCACGTCGATTTGGGCTTATGTATACGCTGTACGGATCATCGATCTTTTATACACGTGCGCGGATCGGCTTACACATTCCTGATGGGTTTTTTCTGGTAAAGGAGGAGAGTCTCTCCTTACATTCGACGACGGTGAAAGGCTATTAGTCAGAGTGTATATACATCGCGGAAAAACGCGATCGACCGAGAAAATCATGTTGCGCGAAGCTTTGGAGAAGAAAAAAAATAAAACTATTTATTGTACTGTAACTCGTTGGCACAGAAATGTATAACCGATGGGAGTAAAGAAGAAGCCAAGGGAAACCTGGGGTGCGTGGAAACGGAAACGGAAAAAGCGCGAGCCGCAGAGAGTCAGCTTGCGAGTCTCGCAATAATTCTCTCTCTCTGGTATCCCTCAAGAGAAAATTACGCCGCGGTACGTAGAGAGTGCGTGCACGCACGAATTCCCCGGTGCGCACATACGAGAGTATACCACACACAGAGAGAGAGACTATCCATAAAACGCGAGAAAAGCCCGGGATGCGGTGAGCCGGCGGATATAGAGCTGCGGAGCGAAGAAGGAAAGGATGGAAAAAGAGAGAGAGAGAGAGAGAGAGAAGTGTGCAGAACTGCATCAGAGCCCGTTAGCTGCGCATGCGCACTCAGACCATACTCAGGGAGGCCCGAAGCGGGACCAAGAGATGCACTCGGCAGGTATAATACACCTACCCGTTTTTTTCTCTCCTCTTCGCTTCTCCACCTCTTGATCTTCCTCCTCCTTCTCTTCTCCGTTTGCTCGCCGCTCCTCCTTCTCGCGCTTATACTCGCGCGAGAGAATCTAGCGGCGAAGGTGAGTGAGCAAGAGGGAACCGGTCGCGTATATATCGCTTCTCTCTCTCTCTCTCTCCCTCTCTTTCTCTCTCTTTCCTCCACGCCAGAAAGAGGAAGAGCGAAAGGGCCCCGAGAGAGCAAGCGAGAAAGAAAGAACGCGCGCGCGCGGCAACAGTAGCGTAGGCGTGGTGGGGATACCGAGGCCCTGGACTTACCTGTATACGCGGCAGCGGCGGCGGCTCGTGGAGGCGCAGGAGCGAGAACCAAGGCCCCCGGCCAGTCGAGCACGAGAGGCCGAGCGAACCGAACACGGCTGTTGTCGTCGTGCCGATCGTCTACTACCACGTTCTCTCTCTCTCTCTCTTTCTTTGCAACACAGTTACAAGAGACGCAGTCGCGCTTCTACCTGCGCGCCGACAACTTGTTTTCTTGCTATTATAAGCTTTATAACTCCAATAACTGTATATCGTCTCGAGTGTGACGCGAGTGTGTTTTTTTACTTGATCGAAATTGAAATCGACGAGGATTTATTATAGGAAAACGACTGAGAGATATTTTTTGTTATTTTAAGGAGAGAAAAAAAAAAGTGCTACCGATCTTGTCGCCGATTTTGTTGTTGAGTGGATGCCGTTGCGGCAGCATGCGGTGATTAGAGCCGCGGATAGTCCAGCTAGAAGAAGAAGAAGAAGAAGAGCGCCTACGTCTCTCCATCGGAGGAGATTTGTGCTGCTCCTTTATCGCGAGTAGTAGTACCAGAGCCGCTTCAGGATGCCCAAGATATTCCTTATCAAGAATAGGCTGCACCAGCAGCAGCTGCGTCTTCTCGAGCAGCAACACCTTGGCAAAAGCCCACCCTCTGGCGGCAAGGAAAGTCCGCTTGGAGGTGCTGAACCACTCAGCCTCATCGTCAACAAGCACCAGTGTGAGTACCGATTTTTAGTATTACCGGCGTATATACCGATACCGATATTTTTTTTTTCGGAGATCGGTAACAGCTTTTAGAAATTCAGATTCATCCGGCCGACTATCGACACTCGGGACTGCTTCTCTCTGCATACGTTTGTATCGGTAATTATACGCGTGCGGCGAACTGCGCGCGAGTTTTTTCTCTCTTTCGACGACGATTGTATATTTATGCCGGCGCAGGCTTCAAACGGATCTTGACAATAAACTCGAGAAAGCTCTCTGCAAATTGACCATTATGAGCTTTTTCCTAGGCTTTCAATTGGTTCAACCGATTACGCCGTTGTACCGTTACCATATATATTAACGCATATAGTTTACTCAATCCATTACGCGAAGTCCTGATAATCCGATAATGCAAATCACTTACATTTCTAAAATCAACTTGTCCACTCGTATAACGTTACCGTAATTACATCAATAACAAATAAAGCACAACCGGTGCGTATTCGTTTCCGCGAATAATTTTCTTATATAAATAGTATAACTGCCAGCCGCTTACATAAATTACGCTCACCTTGTCTCCTCCCCTCACTTGTAATCTCTCTCTCTCTCTTATACTTGCTAAGAATCGAGAAGGATAAAAAAAAGCATCAGGAAAGAGCTTGGCGCGCGAAAAAAATAAATATTTAAATCTCGTAAATGTTATAAGGTCAGCCACGCTCTCGCATAAAATCAGCGCTCGAGGAAGGATACGAACGCTCGCGCGCGTGTGCAAAAAGAATCATAGAAGGACCTCTAACGCACAAGGCCAGCGATTTTCGGTATAGTGCTCTCAGCCCCTCAGGCTGTTCTTATAAGCAGTCCCGTATATACACGTACACGTAATACGGGAAGTGTGTAGAGCATCTCGAGCCGCAGGTGCTGGCACCTGACACGCAGGTGTATTGCTTAGAGAAGCTCGTTAGTGCGAATAAAACTCGCGAGAAATGAAACGGTGTGCTGCCCTTGAGGAGAACGAAATCGCGGAGAGACACGCGTTCGGAGAATCGTATATATTTACCGATCGTCCTTTCCTCTCTCTCTCTCTTGCTTCTTCCTATTCTCGGAATACGATCGAGCTGTACACTATACTGCTTCTGTTTCTTTCACTTTTCAAAGAGAGAGACTGCAGGCTTGGTTCTTGTTTTTTTATGGAGCTTCCTATTGCTACGATTTACGATCGGCAGTGTTTATCGAGGCGAGATCGGCATTGAGAAAAATGTTTTCTCCGCGAAAATAATCGCCAGTGTATCACGCTTAAAATTAAATTCTATTTACACTGTGTTGTGCAGTAGCATAGTCGATTGAAGGCTCGAGTTATTATTGCATAGAAAAGTTACGTCCGCGTGTGCATAATAAGTATCGGTGGGGAACGATGTAAAATCATCGCTCGTTGACATAAGACATATACACATAGAGCGCGTAATTATCGATTCGTAAGTCGCGCGCTTTTTCTCCGCGTTCGCGTCTCTAATTAAGTTTGCCCGTCGTAACGGTACACGCATATCGCGTGGGTGAGAGAGACCTGTCCGATACCAAATTGGTTTTCGTAATATTCCCTAATCGCAGGTTAATATAACGCATACTGTCGCGTTTTATTTCCACGAGTGTGTAACACACCACGACGTCGCGTAACCGATAAAATTTTATTATATATACGGCATTTAAATGCGCTTGTAATAACCATATAATCTATAACTCACCTGCGCGCCTGAAGCTATATAATATACCATGTGCATTCCTGTGGGAACTTGCCGTCGAGATTCACACCGGGAGAATGAAAGAGAGAGAGAGAGAGAGATTTTCGAGCCCCCTTTTTCGTTGTTCGACGCTGCGAGCAACGGTACAGTGAGTAGGTGTTTCTCGAGTGTGCTATGTGTGTATATATATAAGCGCTGCACGCATATGCACACGGACGATCGGTATAGATAGGTCCTAAAAACTGGTTTAGAAAAAGGGCCTTCTCTTCCTTCTCGGCGTCGGCGTTAATCGAGAGGGGGGTTTCAAGAGAGAAAGAGAGAGAGAGAGACGACCGCAGGCATTAGAGCTGCCGCCCTCCCTTTTCCTGCTGTCCGCTTTGGCTATTGTGTGCAGCCAAGAGGAGCCGTAAAAAGGTAGATTCCCGCGCTGCCGCCGAGATTTCTTTTTTTCGGGGGACTTTTGGAAAGATAAATATTTCTTTTTCTCGCGGGTATCCTCGTTTCTCCGCGATTCTACAGGTATAGATTTTGTCGAGCAACAATTTACGAGGATTAACGAGTCGAATCGGAGAAATAATAACGAGGAAAGTTTCAAGGTTCCCTTCGCTCTCGTAACGGTCTCGCGCTGTCGATATCCGTCTTCGAACTACGCGTAAATCTGTTATCCGCAACAAAGGTATCCAATCAATTTTTTTCCCACACACAATCGCTTATCTCGTTATCTCGAAACCAAACAAAAAAAAGCTACACCGACTGACACACACACACACACACACACACATTAGTGAGAGAGCGGAAGAAGAATCGCTAACGGACGCGTGCATAGTTGCAGTGTGCAGTTGACACGCAGGCGCGTTAAATACAAAGGCGCGATACGCTAGCCGGAGGGGCCAGTAGGGTAGACCACTCGACAGCGGGAGCAGCGGCGGTGTTATAATATATGCGCCGGCGCATAGTGGGGCAGGTGCCTATCAGGTTGCTCGCTCATCGAGACGAATTACAATGCGGCGGTATACTCTTTTTCTATCTCTCTTTCTCTCTCGCTTAGGAAGCCTGTGTAGATATACATACATACAGAGGCAGAAATGGACTCGCGATATCTATATCGCTACACCGCCGCCGGCGGCTAGTCCGGAAGTGTCTGCGCGCGTGCTGCAGGTTTATATATGCGACCTGTTCTCTCTCGACATTATATTATGCGATGCGCTACATATACTTTTTCGAGGGGAGCTCGCATCGCGCACAGGTTTACCGTTTGTAGTGATTCACCGAGCTTCTTCTTCTTCTTCAGTGTTTTGAGAAGCACAAAAATATTCGTTGTCCCGAAAGAAATCGAAATTTGAAGTTCCCGCCTATACAAGGACAAAAGCCACTCCTTGACTTCGCTTAAGAAAAAAAGAGCGACGCGTACAAAGATCCCGAGAGAACCTCGCAGAGAGAAAGATCTATAGAAGGTACAAGGCGGCGGCGGCGGTGCTTTTTGCGGACTCGTCGAACGAAACGGTCGCGATCGGATTCACCTCAGCGAGCTCTCGAGTATCATCGGAGTGAAACAGGTTCGGCCAGACATAACCATACTGGTGAACACACACCTTGGGAGAGTTTTCTGAGAGGAGAGTTAAATAATGCCGCCAAGCACGTGCGCGACTTTGTCATGTTAATTTTTCCGCGACGTGTGAAGTCGTGTCTAACGGTATAATACACAGTATAATGCCGAGCTTTGTGTGTAATATCGGTATTGCGATTAATTTTCATGATTTTTGCGCAACCGTAATAACAATATAATTCGCAACCTCGCCCGAGGTGCGAGTAAGTTTCGGCGGTTTTACATTATATTACTATACTCCCATATTATACTCACACGCACAGCGAGTTTACAGTGTAGCAACGATCGTTTATACATTCACGGCAAGACGGCGATGTTGCAACTCGAAAGAGCCCTGACCGAAATTCCCAGCCGGCGATGGGGGCCAAGTGCACGAGCTTTCGCGATTTCTCATGCCGCTTGCCGATTTTTTTTTTCCTCCCGCTTTCACACACACACACCACACACCACAACACACACACACCCACACACACACCACAGCACACACACACACACCCACAACAAGGCGCCCCCGACACA
>CM053171.1:54888536-55048066 GCA_012977825.3 Pteromalus puparum
CACACACACACACACACACACACACACACACACACACACACACACACACACACACACACACACACACACACACACACACACACACACACTGTTATGTAGGTATATACACTCGTTACGGCGATATATCGCGAGCGATAAATTTCGTGGCGCGAGAAAAATCGGTATTATATACGGCGATGAGTCATCAACGCCATGCGTATCTTGAAAGTCCCCGAGTCATCGGCGACAATGAAAATCTCGTCTATAGATTTTGCAAGTTCAATTAGCCGGCTACATGCTGTTGCCGCAGGCGCATCGCAATTTCTCTGGCGTTGAAGCAGAAAAAAAAAACGTCGTAGTAGCAGCCTTGTTCTCGCTCTCCTTTGTTCGATTCCGATCTCCTTTATATATATATATATATATATTTCTTTTTTTTTTCTTTTCGAGACCGGCTCGTTTATGGCCGAGCGATGATTCTGCGTAACGGATTGAGCTCAGGGATATACCCTCGTACCGATACGTTTTGCGGCGAGTTGATTTTTTTCGCGCGAGTATATCCGGCGAGACCGGTGAATTTTTTTAAATCTTGCGAATCGGGTTTTCTTGTATATCATATATACTTATAATGCGATTACGTCCTTTAATGGACACATCGGCTGGTTATTTTCGTCGAGAGAAAATCGACGATCATGACCCTGTTACGCATTTCGTGTGTACATTACATACACTCCAAAAGTTAAAATATCGCTTGTTATGACGGAGAGACGGAGAGTTAATTCATCGACTAATGCACGAGTTCAATGGCACACTCGCGCGCTGTGGGAACCGTTAACGATCGATTAGCATAAGAGTGATCGTTCTAACACATATACCACTTGTATATGCGATTGGAAATAATCGAACGATTTTTTTTTTCACGAGAAAATAAAAAAAAAACGTTCATCGTCGCGATTATTCAATCACCTGCATAAGTCTGGCCACTCGTCGCGGCAGATTACTCTTTGTCTCCATACGTGTATAAAGCTCGTTTTATTTTTCTCGAGCCATACACACTCGCACGTCTAATTATACGACATACGCTGCGGGCATACGGGCGCATAATCGTTAATGGACGAGCAGAAAATTAAAAGAGCGTATAACACAGGCTTGCCAGGTGTGCACTATCAATGCGAGCTATTCTGCGGAAGTCGTAGAGAGCGAAAAAAAAAAACAATTTCTTCACCTTTGCAATAAATCACGCTATAACTCTTATCTATCTTTCGCATTCCTCGAGGAGAAAAAAAAAGCTCTCGTCATATCGATGCGCATTGCAAAAGAGACACATTCCGTTTCCGCCGCTCCTCACGCGCCTCATCTCTCGACTTGTGTATATACGTGTAATTACCGATACCTAGAGGCGCGAAAACGATTTCTGGGAGTGGTTGCGTCGAGACAAGTAGGTCGAGCTTAAAGGTCGATCGCCATAGATCGCTGCAGCTCCGCTCCGGGGATTTCGAGCGGTAAAGCTGGTAGTACACGATCTTTGGGATCGGTATCGGCCATGTGTATACTGCTCTTATCGATGTGTATAAGCCTGAGCCGATTTTAATTACACCCGGGTGTATATGCACTCAACAGGTTGTTAATAGGCCAATGAATTAGCTTACTGCGAATTTTCGGATCTATAAATACGATCGGCGAAATCTTATACATACCGATCTCTTCGTCGGTAAGCTGATCCGAACGCGGATGCGATCGCTTGCGAAACGCTCGCTAATAAATCGATTCCGCAGAAATCCTCGAGCGTTATATACCGATCTCTACGTCTCGATAAGACACGCGCGTGTATTTGTCTCCTATAAATATTCCCATCACTACGAACAAATAGTAGCCCAGGGTCCTTCGCTCAAAATTCGCAATTAGCATCCCCGGCAGCGAAAAAAAAAAGAATCGCCGACGACATGTCCTCGACACGCTGTCCTAATTGCCATTTGAATCGCATTACCATTAAGGTCAGACCATAAACCACACACGCGTATATGCGTACAAGCGCGTTTGCTCCTCAAAAATCGTCGTCCTTCGAGCTTAAAATCTACGCGTGCCCAGATACAGCACGCGAAAATCGACTCTGTGTAGAAATCGCGCGAATCTCTCGCTCGTCGGTGACATTGAAACGTCGAAACGCGTGCCGCGCATAAAAGCAAGTGGATCGATCTTTCTTCGCGCGCTCGCACAATATTTGCTCCAAGAGCAGACTTACGCACTCTCATTCCGCGCTTACGGCTCTGACATTGACCCGAATTTTTCTGCCAGTGATTGGCTCGACTCTCGCGGTTTTATAAACGCACTTTTTTTTTTTTCACCTGTGCTGTAGTGCAGTGTATAATATAGTCGCCGATTCGTAATTGCGACCGTTATGCACTCCACAGTGATTAAAGAGCTTCAAATATATAAATAAGACACGTCAAGGCTATATATACCGATTTAGAAAAATCAGAGACAAACCCGATTATCCACTCAAGATGAAAATACCGCTTGCTGATGAAAAAATCCTTCCCTCTCGCGCATCAAAATCACCGCAGCGTGTATATATAACACGCTCCCTCTTTATCGAGCGTTCGAGTCTCTCTCTCTCTCTTGCCCTCTCCGTTATACAGCGCGGTGTATCTCTGGCATTCCAGCGCCTCCTGCTGCAAGAGAGAGACTTGTAGTTTCTTTTTGTCGCCGTCTCTTTGGCTTCTCCGGCACTTCGCTGTACTGCTGCTGCCGCTGCTTCGTCGTCGTCTTCTTCTTCTTCTTCTTCTTGTTCGGCTAAGCTGGTTTGCCTTTTACCGAGGCTATACAGGAGAAACTTGCTCGTTCTCTGCGCCGCTGACTCTATACTGTTTTAGCGTTATAAAACGGTCGAGGATAAGAATGGAACTATTTATAAAGCGTGGCTTGATGTAACTGCGAAAAAATAGCGATAAAGTGTCGGTAGGAAAAAAATTATACGGTTTATTTTATTTCGCGACGGTAAAAAATTCGCGCAGTAAGAGAGAGAGAGAGAGAGAAAAAAACGTACGATAAGCAGAATGCATTGTATACACGCGTTTTAAACCTACACACACACTCGTTCTTTTCATTTTTATTTTTACGAGAGCTGGAAAAAAAATCGCTTGTACTTTGTCGCGCGCGGCTGAGTGTGTTTCGACACGCTCCGCTTCTCGAGTACTTTTCCGCCTGTCGAATCTTCCCAGGACACAATCTGTATAATACAAAAAAAAAAATCCTAATTCGAATTTTTCAAGCCGGCATAACTGAGTCACATGCTGCAGCGCACTGTGGCCTTCGATATTTTCACTTGCATATCGAGATAACAAAAAAAAAAAAAATAATAATGATAATGAAGCGCAACGGTTTTACGACGATCCTTCGGAAGCGCTTTCTACTCTCCTTCGCAGCGGAGGTAAAAGATCGCGCGTACCTCGAAAAAAAATTCTTTTTCGAAACGACTCCAAGAACGGGTTCCTCGCGGCGAAGGTTACCTAACGCGACATATATACATACCTGGCGGCAGCCATTTTGGATGTTCTCTCACTTCTCATTCTCGCTCGTGTATATATGTGACGTTGCGTCGCGATGCCGTGTAGCGCACACATACGCTCTCGCACCTGACGTAATCTCGCTGCGTTGCGCAAACGAGCAACGGTGTCCATAGTTGTTTGACCGCGTCGTCTTCTTCCTCAGCTATATATATACCGAACTATTATCGCTCGTTAGGAAATCGGTAGTGAAGGTCCCGATTTTCCGACATTTTTTTTTTTCGTAACGCGTATAATATAACATAATGAAGTTTCGCTCGTAAAAGCGAAATCTCGATGATGATTTCACTTTTAAATGAAATTAGCAAAATTCCCGTAAAATGACTTTTTCATCGTTCCACTTGGTGAGTCTCTTTTCCCATCGCGCGGCGGACAAAGAACCGCGGAAAAAAAGTCGCTTCCGCCCGAGGACTTCTGCTGCTTCTTATATGAGACGCGCCGTTGCATCAGTGTCAAAGTCAAGAGAACCTGCGCTTAGACGCCCACTATGTATCCCCTCCTTTACTCGCTTATAATACCGGTGAGCAGCTGCTGTCGGCGCCAGCTGCAAATCTATGCGATTCGTTCTTTTTTTATTATATTCGCGAGCAATCGCTTAATTGATTTTCGTTGCGGCAACGATTAATCACTCGCGCGTGCGCTTATGGATCGTTGATCATTGTGTCGTGCGGATTATGATTGAGTGATTCGAGCGGATAGAGTGTTTTTTTTTTAAGGATCGGTATGAGACGCGAAACTATAGCCGCGAGCGCAGATATTGAAATACGCTCCACGTGCCGACCTCGAGATTTGCATGTGCCGGAACTACCTAATTACATTTATATCACACAACTCTTACATTTTATATACGTCAATTAACAAACAAATTTTCTTCTGTTACAGACCGCGATAAATCCGACGATGAGCGCGCCACAACTCCCGAATCGCTACGCAGCTGTTCGTCGCCGGCATGTTCGCCACCGCCAACCTTGGTCCTACCCCCTGGTACCTCGTCGTCTCCAGGACCATGTCGACCGGAGCCTCAGCCAGCGGCACAAACGACACCGGCTCGTCGCTTCATTTCGAGTATCCTCGGAGGCGACGTTCCCTACGGCAGTCGTGGACACGTCCTTAGTCGCAAAACTACGCCAGTAGCAGCAGCCGAACCAATCAGCAAACCCGAAAGGATCGAATTGCCGACGCCAGTGAGTCCCGCCGCCAGGACACCTAGACTAGAGGCGCCTACGAGGGTCTCCGTTATTCAGAGGGTGCCGCCGAAGGTACAGAGCGCTAGGAGAGAGGATACAAAAATCGAGATTCCACGTACACAAGAGCCGGAACAGGTAAGTTTGTTTTCGTTTGGGGAATTATATGGGGCAGGGTTGGCTTTTGTTCTTTCCCCCGGTGGAGACACTTGGCGCCTCGGAGTGTTAATGTATAGTGTCTGGGTGGGCGGAGTAGTTGCGATAATTAGAAAGCTTCTTAGATCTGGTCCTGACTTCCCAACCTTGCGTCAAGTCAGTCGAAGGGAGAGCTCTGTCGAGCACGGATGTGCTTCGCTAAAATTCAGAATCAATCTTAACATATTCGTTCATTATCACAGGAGCAGCCGATCGACTACGCGGTGCCCAAGCGAAAGGAGTCCGAACCCGAAGAATCCGGCCGTGAAGCAGCAAAAGCACAGCGCTCTGCAATCGGCAACTCGATAGCCCGACCTCTCCTGGCGATGCGTTTATCCGGACCCCAAGCTGCGGCTATTCATTCAGCAGCCAGTGGTCACGGACGCTCCAGTGCAGCTAGCGGAGGTGGACAGTCCTCCGGTGGATCCTCGGGACAGTCGGGGAACGGAGGAGCCGGTTCCGGTGGAGGAGCTTCTGGTGGAGGATCTGCAGGCGGATTCGCTAGCGGTGGTGGTGCCGGTGGCGCAGCTGGTGGTGCGAGTGGTGGTGGTGCCGGTGGCGGTGGAATGAATCCTGGTGGTAACGGAGGACGTGGAAACTACGGGCCAAGCTCACCGCCGACCGGATCTCTGCCGCCGTTTTACGAGAGCCTCAAGGGAGGCAATAACCTCGCCAACTTCGCCAATCAGTACAATGGTGAGTGTGTAACGTTATATTGATATTTCTCTTTTCGATGTTGTGATCGTGTGTACGGAGAATCTAGTGTAGTAGTTTGTGCGTACACAGTCCAGTCATTCGAGTGCTATGCACCGTGATAGACGCGGAATTTCCTCATTTAAATTGAATATTTAACTACCGGGCTTTATGCGCGAGTGACACTCATTATTGTAGTTTGTAAATTAAAAACTCGTGAAACGAGAAAGTATCAATCAACCGCGTGGTCGCTTCGACGCTCAGGATGATGAATTATTACTACAGTAATAATCCGTACACGCCGAACTATTACTACAGTAATTGTCTCACGAAATTTAGCCAAAGCTCGCCGAAAAAAACATGACTAAAAATCAATTTTTCAACAGGCAATGGCTACCTGACGGCATCGCAAGCCGTCGGCATGGAATGTGACACCGGCCAGCAGGACAGCTCTATCAACCCCCACAACCAGTACGCCGCTCAGGAAGGCAAACAGTACTCCCTGCTTCAGAACGTCTGCGCTTCTTATGGCCTTGCTTTGAAGGAAGAGGAAGACCTCACGGCTTACAAAATGCAGCCGAACGACCTTCTCAGCGGTCAGTACGGCGCGTACGACGTCACTGACTCCGGCATGATGCTGGACGTAGTCTCGGGTGCCGTCGTCGACCCATTGCAGTTCTCGGCCACGCTGACCTTCAGCTCGGACCACTCGGCTCTGCTGGAGAGTTTAAGCGACGCCGCAGACTTGTTCCTGCCGAGGCTGCAGACCGAAGAAGGCAACGGCGAACTTCTTGACGAGACCCTGCACTCGCCCGCGTCCGCTGGTAGTACTGGCATGGGCGGACAGGACATGAACACGCCTGTCGAGCCCAGCGTTGATCCTTTCCCCGAGCACAGCATTTCCCTTACGCGTGGATTCGATGCTTCGAGGTGAGTGTCTTGACGGAGAGACTCTAGGATTTTCTTGTAGATATGACGGTAAAGCTGAGGTAAATTTTTTTTTCTTCCATTTTCAGACACTACGGAGCACCACAGCACTTCACCTCGTCAAAACTGTCGACCCTCTACTCGAACGGCGAGTCGAATTACCAGACTCTTTCCAAAGAACGATCTGAGCTGGGTATGCACTTAAACCAGAGCCCGAACGAGCCCCAGCTCCAGCAGCTCCAGATCCAAGTCCAGCTGCAGCAGCAACAGCAACAGGCCATGTCGCCGCACCAGCAGCATCATCACCAAGGTTTGCTGAGTCCTGGTCTCAGCTTTACTGGCAGTGGTGGGCCTCTTGACTATTTTCCCCCTTTCCCCGCATCCTCCACTTTATAGAATCTGCTCTATGCATATCAAAGTAACATTAGATTAACTTCATTCATCGGACTTTACATTCATCCTTTGTATACTTTAGTAATTGTTTCGAAAACTTCAGTAGCCAGCGAACGTAGCCAAAGTTTTGTCACGTAGAACCTAACAGCCGACTAACAAACTCTAACGTCAACTCTCTTCTCGCCTCGACTATAACGATTCCTTATCTTTCTTTCCAGGATTAGAACTCGATTCAGGCAGCAGTGCTGGTGGAAGCTTGCCGAGCCCCGGAGCCGGAAGCTGCTCGCTCGACGCGACCTCGACGAGCACCTCGCCACCCTGCAACCTCATGGATCACGCACCCAGTCCAGCCGGAGTCGCCTCCAGCACGTCTTCGACCACCGGCGAGCCGCCGCTCACGCAAAGGGTCGGTGTACTTCAACAGAGGGTAAGCAGCTCGGTTTGATAGAGGCAAAAGCATACATTAGGAAAAGTTAGAGAATTTTCAATCGGTCGATTATACATTATACGAGATTAGTTTCAAATTCATAATTATGCAATGCCAATCAACTTGACTGCTTTATCCCATTTATAACGGCACAGCTGTTTTCGTCGGGTTGTTTTTCTCTTCGCGAATCTTACTAAACGTTGTGTTATTCCTCTTGCACAGTTGGGACTTCCCGGTGACTGCCAACTGGAGTTTGTCAATGGAGGACACGGAATCAAGAATCCATTGGCAATCGAAGGCCAGAGGCAAGCGGCGACCACCCGTGACGAAGATCGCACCGCGAGACCGCCACCTGGCAAGGTAATGCAATTTTCTTTCTTTGGTCGCGCATTTTTTCTCGTCCCGCTCCCGCTCGATTGTTTTTAATTATAATGCCGTTTTTACCGCGATCGCGAAGACAAAGAACGGTACAGACTGGCGTTTCTTTATTGCGCGAATTTTTTGTCCTCGTCTTTCAAGGCTTGCGAATACAGCTACAGCGTGCGATCTCGAAGCAATGGTATGTAATCTAAAATGTTTAATTCGTTTGTTTGCAGGATGACGATCCAAACAGGTTTACATGCCGAGTGTGCAGCAAAAACTTTAGTCTCCAGAGACTGCTGAACCGACACATGAAGTGCCACAGCGACGTCAAGCGATACCTCTGCACGTTCTGCGGTAAGGGCTTCAACGACACGTTCGACCTCAAAAGGCACACACGAACGCACACGGGTGTACGCCCCTACAAGTGTAATTTGTGCGAGAAGAGCTTCACACAGCGATGCTCGCTCGAGAGCCACTGCCTCAAGGTGCACGGCGTCCAACACCAGTACGCCTACAAGGAACGTCGTACTAAGGTAAATATATCGATCTACATTCTAAACTCGATATCTTTCACGATAGCTCGTGTCGGCGACAGTTTTTTTAATTGAAACGTTTGTTCTTTGTGTTCACAGGTTTACGTGTGCGAAGAGTGCGGCCACACGACGCAGGAGCCGGAAGTCCACTATCTCCACCTCAAGGACAAGCACCCGTACAGTCCGGCTCTGCTCAAGTTTTACGACAAACGGCACTTCAAATTCACTAACAGCAACTTCGCCAACATGCTGCTGCAGGTGCGCACGTAGAAAAAAAACCAAGACGTACTTGCGTTACTCATATAGATGCGAATAAAGATACTTGTTATAGAGCGACGCGCTGACCGACTTTGCTTATCGCTGCTCTTCTTTTCATTTTTACATTCCTAATAACAGAGAACCAACGAAGACAAGCTTCCTTCGAGAGATCTGAGCGAAAATTTTAAGAATGCAAAAAAGTCTAAAACACGCCAATGATAAGCAAAGCTCGCGCAACAACGTCTCGTAGAGCATAGTTTTTTTTTTTTTCATTAAATCCGCAAAAGAGAATAGAAAAAATAAGACACAGTATAAGCGCAAGCAAAGCCACAAGCAGAAAGAGAACAAACACGTCAACTGTTCTTGCTCGTGTCAATCTTCAGGGTGGGCTGCTGCAGCGGGACTCACGAAACGCCGACTCCTGCGTCAAGTCTGCCTCGAAGGCGCTCGAGACCAGTCAGCTGCGCCGGGCCTCAAACCTCTTGCACATGGGTCGGGCATCCACTTTTTGATGCCGAGGAAGAAGAAGCCGACGACGATGACGACGACGTCGGTGATTCGAGGAGAGAGCAGCTAACCCGAGTGAGAGTGAGAGATAGACGCAGCGCCGCCGACTTTGTCCATGCGATGTGGCATCGTTCAGTATTTACTATTCGACTTTAGACAATATACTTTAGTGAGTTGTTGCTGGTAGGGGGATACCTAAGTTTCTTTATTAATGGAGGACTGCGTATGTTTAGAGAGCCCAAAGACTTGGATTCAACGTTTCAGGAATGTCATGTCTACCGCGGCGCGACTTTCCTCCTGTACTCCGATTCTCCCGCATGTATCCACGCATGAGAGTATACCGATATGTGCGCCGCGGCCGGTTGCTTGTTTATCCATGATAGATTACTTTAACGAGATGCACGGCGCGTTACGTTGCTTTCCGACTTTGCGGGCAGACTTTCCTAAGAGATCTTTCGCGTTTCAACGAAGAAGCGCCAAGGACCCTTGACGCCGACATTCTTAAGCAGCAACTTTTTTCTCTATTTTTACTCTCAATATAAGCATAATATATTGCATTGCAAACTGACTTAGCTGTTTTTCTCCATAGTAGACACTTGCACACATCTCTCATATAGAAATGAACAATATAAGACTTGAGAATCTGATTCTGAAGGTTCCATGGTAATTAAGACTGCTGGACGTTAGAGATCTCTTAATGTACTTAAAACAATGGATCAACTTTATAAACTATATAAGAAGGTCACGGGGAAGTTGCACTTCGCGTGGCTTTCGATCGACTGACGTGGTAAATACTTATGTTTAATGATATACTGTATAAATAAGACAGGAGAGGATATTCTTTTTTCTAATCATTTATAGAATTTACGCGCACCTTGTTAAACGGTATAACCTGTGATATAGAGAGCGGCAGAAAAAAGCATATTTAAACGATTTTTCTCGCGTGAATGAAACTTTCGTTACAATTACACACAAATACATACTACACGTACATACATGCGTATGTGTTCGTCGCATAATGAAAGGGTCCTTCACGTCAAGACTTCACGTTAAAGATGTTATCGTCAGGAACGTAAAGCCTTCGGAAGGAGTCGATGCAATCGAATCTTGCATATGTACTTTAATTGTAAATATATCAAGGAATTCGCTTTGCATCGAATCGCTATTCAATGCGCGAAGATTACTCAAAGAACACATGAATGTAAACGCGCGTAGTAAAGAGAACCTTTTTTCCACGTAGTACCTTAAATATAATATTTAAAATATATATGTATACGCGCACACATACATAATCGGGGTTTCGTGCAATTTCGCGGTGGTAGAAAATCTTGTATAGGCGTCTTTCGCTTGAGGAACAAATTACGCGTATATGCTCGTAGTTTTGTACTTGAATCCGCGTGACGGTGACAGAAAGGCGTATAAGGTGCTGATGATTTTTCAAGGAGGAATTGAATCTTATAGCAGACGAAAGAGATGAGGTGCTTTCTCACTTTTTTAACGCATTAAGCTCGCGGATTATAAAATTATTGTACATAGTATGCTCATAGATATATCGTATTGATATCAGAACGTTTTCTGAAATGAAAGTTGTAAGAGAGTTAGAGAAAAATATATGAAGGAGGTGATTGAAAGATATATCGTCGAAGCGTCAGAACACTACACGAAATACATATTTATATAATGGATATTTCTTTCACTTTGGCGATTATTTGCTCTATACACCGATCCCAATGATCATCGGTTAAGTTGTTTTCGATATGCGTCCAATTTAGCTTGTAATCGTTGGAATATTCTTTAATTGTAAAAATATCTTTAAACAAAACTATCTATGTTGGTGACTGTAAATAATGTCTAATCGATATTTCGGCTGCTTTTCAGGCCAACGCGGGTCCAATTTAGTCTTACAACTATTAGTACCTTGCATATTTTAATTATCGTGTAGAGTAAACGATTAATTGTGTATAAATAGCGTGAGATTTATTCGTACATTAATAATATTATAATATAATTATAATTATAATTATTATTATTATATAACCATATATATTATTTTTATTGATTATTATTTCATTATGAATTATGGATTACGAATCGATTGCGAAAAAACATACAAATCAATCTGTCCACTGAAATACTCATGAGAAAGCAGTAAATGACGAGATCTTACAAGACGCGCGATTTCCATGTCTCGTCAATTATTTAATTTTACGTCCAGTATTGTTTTTACCGCATAATAATTACTGTTGTCGTGATTCATCTGGCCGACTATTTCAAATTGCGCTTGAGTCGGATTTATAAAAAGAGCAACGTCCTTTTGAATGTATACGCAGCGCTACCCGATGCGCCGGATAAATCTTTTTATTCTCAAAACGATGAACTCTTTTTACTTATACCGCTGTATTCTCATCGTTGATAATATGGTTATTGTCCTTTTATTATATATATATTACTATTAATATTATTAAATATATTATTATAAAAATATTTATCATCGTTAAGACCATCACATACGAATGTTATCATCTAGTATAAAGAAATGGTAAATGCATCTTGCAATAATATGCAAACTGCACTCCCAATGACTATTTTGCGCGCTTATAAAATTTCTGATGTAAAAGCTGCGTAACTAGCGTTCTACAAATATTAAAATAAATAATTTAACGCACAAAAGTGGGGTATTGCGATTATTGAAACCTTATTTTCATCTCGATCAACTGTCCTATTCTCATTAACAAAACAGAAGGATTAATAAGTAATGTCAGTCATAAAATTATTGTAAAATATATTTATTGATTCTGATATGCCAAATATGGAACATTGCACTTCAGTCTTTTAAAAAAATATTAATCTCTTCAATGAGGTACAAGAATATACAATATAATTTTTCATAAGCGCGATTGTTCAATTACATTGATAACCAATAGTCTTCTAGCTGCCATTAATATATTTGGCCACTACTGTCAAACTACAACGCCTATATTAGTATTATCTGCAACGATAAAAGTTTGTCAGATTATTAAAATAGATTTTAAATATGTTTAGAACATATTGATTTTTGAACTTTTAATAAGCACGTTCAGGCTTTCATTCAAGGAACAAACATACAATATGCCTTTCGCAAATTCATACGCATTTCTACTACTCACTACTGGCAACAGAGCTGATTGACATAAACCTAGGCTTTGCAGGAACTTTCGGAGCACTCTTTCTGGGTCTCGTCGTCCTGTCTTCGCTGTTCAACTTTTGCACCTAAAGAAAAATGTGAAGCGTTAGAATAAAAACTGAGCAGTATAAATACAAGAAATTATAGATACCTGTTCGTCAATGGCATTAAACTGCCATTTCCACGTGTGATTGTACAGGAATTGTCGGTGATCAAATCTGTTGTCATCAGGGCTGTACGTTTCCGCATGACAAGATGGAGTTAAAATCGTCATTTTATGACGATTAATAGCGTAACAACGATAGAAATGTTTGACTTTATCTGCAACCTAAGATTTTTAATTATTTTAGTAAAAAATAGACGTCAATCAATAGTTTTCTTTAAAGTTAGTTACCTCTTTCGGAGTGATATTGTCCCAAGTATGGACAAGTTTACAAAACATGGAAAATGGCCCCGCACAATTCTGTTTTCGAAGTCGACCGAAAATTCCCAATTCGACATAAGTCATTCCCATATCAACTTCGTCAAGTTGTGCTAGCTGACCACCTTGAAGAGGTTCTAGTTCGGCAGTTGGCTGAGCCTCTAAGATTTGATCAATCGCGGGAAGATTGTACTTCCTCCGGAAGAATACAAGGAATCTTTTCAAATCATTTTTGGCAATTCCTCCAATTGGATTCACATCTGCACTACTGCAGTCATATTTCGTAAAGTATCCACGAAGAGCCTCGTCGACGTTGCTACTTCCAAGGACCAAGAGACCACCTGGCCTACCTCGTACCCACAACATCAATTGGGCAAACAAATATGCAATCACCATACGAATCCTAGCCTGCAAATATATTTTGTAAGTATAAAAATATGAGTTTAGCAAGTTGGTATCACGAATGAAACGTTTCTTACTTGAATATTTTGAAGAGCTAAATTTTCCCTTGGCGAGCCACCTTGAACTTTGAATCTCGGCGTCAACTTTGTAACTTGCTGAAATATTCCTAAAATTGCAGAAATAGCTGTATCGATGACGATACTGTGATGATACGAGCCAATTTGACTCGCAAGCTCGGCGGCTCTAGCCCTTGTCTCGGCTGAGGAATTTTCGGTAGCCATGTAACAGGTAACGAGAAGTGTGTTGCAAAGTTGCTTTGGATCCGTCGGTAGGTATTCTGGGTCCCCTACTATTTTCCTAATATCCGTGATAACTTGCATGTCTACGAATTAATGGAATGTTAAAATAATTATAATCGATTGCATCGGTTAATTATAAATCAGTAAAAGCGTAATACCTCCTTTCTTGACGGATTCAACAATCATGCAACACATCGAGTAAACTAAACAAGCCGTGGAAGACGAATCCACGCCACCACTCAGTGGCAGAAAGAAGCCACCTTGGCACGATCTCCTGGAATGGTTGAAAACATACACTTTAAATAAAGTTTTTAAATAGTGCAGTAAGACCTTAATTATTTATATACCGTAGGTAATCCCATAGCCAACAGGCTGGCGCCATTGAAATTTCCTCTTCAGGGGAATGATATGCAATCTTCGTGTGTGTATCCTCGTCGCAATCGATGGGCTTATCTGGTGGATTCGAAATCAAATTCTCCGACGTTAATGCAAAATTCACTTCTACTCTGGGATACGGATTTGACCTGGCAGCTAAATGAGATCTGGAGCGAATACTATTCCGGTAGCTCCTGTTGAATATTTTAAAAGATCATCAGTTCAGCAAAAAATAATACAGAATATTCTCAATGAATCAGAATACCAAAACACGATTGAAGTATTCCTCGTGTCTTACTCAAGCGTAACGACATCGAACAAACGCATAATTACCGAATATCTTCAAGATCAATGGTGGCCAAGGTGACTTCCACTTCTTCCAAAGCGAACTGCTTTCCCCGATTGAGAATGTGGCCGTTTAACGTGATACTTGAACCCCCATTGAAATACACCCTAGCGCCGTCACAGCCACGTAAATTACTGAACATATAGCAACCCCCCGATTTGAATGTCGCTGACTTCACTAAGTCGATCGTTACGTAGGCCTTTCGAAGTTCGAAGTAGGATCCACTGCCTGAAGAATAATTTGACAAATAAATTTGATGATAATGATACATTTTTATAAATACGAGGTAAAATACCGTTGGAGATAATTTCAACTCCGTCGAGAGCCATTGGTATGTGATTGCTGGACGGATTCCACAGTTCTTCGCAAATCTCGAAACCTATGCACGTATCTCGAGTTGAAATGACAGCGTCACCGAACGGCACTCTGGTCTCATTCGTTATTTGTGCGATCATTCTTGGCAGAAAGTAATCTTCGACGGTTCTTTCCTAAAGTAATAACAACAAGTAGATAAGTTATAGATGAATGCAAACCAAAAAATAAGACAATCGCGATTGACAGTTTAATAACCTGTAGACACCGAAGTGATATCTGGCAGAGACGATTATAATACGTGTATACAATCACAGCTTGGTTAATGAGAATAGTTGTCAGATTTTAAAGTATTTTGTTTGATTATACAGACACTGGTAATGAAACTATTAATCATTGAGTGCATTCATAATTTAAAATATTTGACTTTTCAATTATCGCAAGAACCACATAACCTAATTGCATAAACAATTCTCATAAATAAACCAAATTCAAAAATGTCACATAATGTCTAACAGATATCACATCGGTAGTTACATAACGAAATTTTAATAAATAAATCATTTAAAAAATGTAAAAATAAAGCCCAGTTAATTTAACGAATAAAAAATATCAAAAAGCTCACTAAAAATAGCAAAAAACCGTACCTTTGTCCAAGGCGAGAACCACCTGGTCTCGCGGTAATTGCCGTCCTCGCACAGATACATCTTGGGCCGTATCAGCAGTATCCTCCGGTTCAGAAAGGCGACTCTACAATTGTAAGTGACATTCTTGTGCATGACCGGCATACCGACGTCTACGAGTATGTCCTCGCATTCCGGCGCCTTCAGCAGACCGGCCAGCACTTCCCAGCAGTGCAGCAGCGTGTCAGACTCGTAGAAATGATCCTCACAGCTGTATCCACTGAAAAGTACGAATCGTTATTATAAATTTAATCATCTTGTCACTAGCGCTTTTGAAAAGAAAAAAAAATTACCATATCTCGAGCTCAGGTCCACTCCTGTAAGTGGCGCCGGCCTCCTTGGCCGTTTGTATACTCTGAAGAATCCTGCGCGAGTTACCCTCGAAATCCATGGCCCACTGATTGAGGGTGCAAACTGCGACGGTCGCCGTTCGCCCCATTTTATCTGCTCGTCTATTGGACTATTTTCCAGAATCTGCAGGCAAATAAGCAAAAGTGCAAATTGAACGCGCGAGAAAAGCAAATTGCTTGCCGTCGCCGATGGGAGATAGCGTTCCGCTCGATTGATCAATATCGCCTTAACTCCCGTCTAGACGGAAGGTGTATATATATAGCTGCTGGTATTAGATCGTTTATTTTTTGGAGGGGTTTTTATAGGGTTCCTCTTTGTGATTCGCTATTGCGTTCAATTATTTCTTCAGTTATTTTAGAAAATTAAATCAATTATGAATTGGCAAAAAGAGACGGGTACGATTTCGTTTAAAAATAAACGAACGATAGACAAGGAGCTTTAAAAATAGCTCGAATTGACTGCCGTAAATAATATACCGGACTAAAAGCTCCTGCTATCGATAAAAGAGTCCTAGTTTTCGTCATTAATCTTTTTTCGCTTCCCTTAAACGAGCGATTCAAGGTAGCTCGAGATCAATAAAAAGTAACGAGCATAACTTCTTCGTACCGATTGCACACCAAGAAAGGAAGTCACTAATTGAGCAATCTCAGCCAATGAAAACTTTCTTCGAATAATTCTAAAAAAAGATTTTTAAGTATTCCCTCCGCACAAATGCACCTATCGATCTCGACAAAAGAAAAAAAAACCTATCAAAGTCGCTTTAATAGCTTCCCATGAATCCCCAGAACTATCCACAAAGTCAAAGCAAAATTTTCTGGCTAGGATCCAAGACTCCCTCACTGCTGGTGTGGTATAATAACCACCTGCCTATAACATCATACATATACGCGTCGCGCATCAATCTCACGCTTACCGGCGAATAATTTAGAGGGCGATCACCGTGTGTGCGACGGCTGCATAGCTCTTCCGAAACGTCGATATTTCGCCGTTGTCAAGGAAGCAGCCGGACGCGCTCGCGGCTGCGCTCGTGGAGACGTCGTAGCCCCAGTAGTAGTCTTAGAGTCAGGCGCCACGCGAGCAGGTTGAACGAACGACTGCCGGGGATTCCCCCGGCTGCTATACAACTGCATCGCGTGAAAAGTTTTATTTCGGGAAATAGAATAGAGGGGTTGTTTGCAGCTGGAAAGTCGAGCTTTATTTTTGGGATGATTGCGAGGGGAAGCGAGGATGATTCATTCGAGTGTAGAAGACGGAATCTTGCGTTGCAAATGTTGTGTAATTTTATTGGATTTTTGATTATTGAGATTATGGAATGAGCGTAGATGAGAGATTCTATATGGATGAAATATTGATCACGAATAAACGAAAATGACAGTATTAAACGCAAAAGCGACGCGAAAAGTGTGCAGGTGTACGAGCTCGAAAGGTGAGCTCGGCAGCGAGTGTTTTAAGAATTATTTACTATCAATGCAGTGATAACAATGTGGGACGACGATGCTACAAGCGAAACTGCAGTCCGGACTGCTTGGCATGCTGACGCTAAGAAATGGAGTACGTCGTGAGCGGCAAAGTGAAAGACCTGCAAGCTGCCTTATTTCCGGTACAACCGATTCCTGGTAAACTTTATTTCTCTAGAAGCAAATCGTCGGCAATGACATCGTCCATGTAACATTTATCACGTCGCGTTTTTTTTTTTCGAATTGCTTGGTTTAAAATTCAAATAAATAAAATTAACCTACACCGCAGTCTCTATACAAATCTATCGATTCACAAATTATTATTTAAATTACTATCATTTGATACATTATCAAAAGAATACAATAAGCAAGAATCTATATATGAATCGCAGGTAATTCAATAGCGAGCCAATGTCTGCAGTCACGTTGTGGAATCGAGAGGAAGGACCTAGATTCCGTCTTATCCTTGACCTCGGGATTTGTCAGGTGCCGCGAGACCAAGGAAACTTTTCAAACACTGCTGGTCGATTCCAACCTTATTGGATTAGACGCAGTGACACAGGAAGCACGATGGCCCACGGAATGTCAAGTAAAGCGCGCGCGCGCCCGCAATTTGCGAAATCACGCTATCCTATGCGCTTGATCCTTATTCTTTGATAAGATGATATTTTTGTTTTCTTTTTATTCCGCTTCGATCGTAGGTTTTGCCAGACAGAGTTCGACACGTGGAGGACAGTCCTGCGGAGCCGGAGCCGTTTTACGTGCCGACGGGAAAGGAGCCAAAACCAAAGCCCATAGGGGACGAGTCCGGGACTATCGTATACCGCTACTGTCCTGCAAATGCGACGAATTATGTAAATATATTTTTGACAGTATAGTGTAAAGCATTATCGTATGCATGTGAGAATTGGGTTAAAAAGTTCGGCTTATCAAATCCGACAGAAGTTAGCGCGAGTGACTGTACACGAGAAAAAAAAATAAATAAAATTACAGTTCAGCAGATCATGCATAGGCGGTAGCACAGTTTTGAGCCTCGACGCCCCGCCGACGATCGAAGAAACTGCGGATTGCGTGACACAATCAAGTGGAACGGACCTCTGCTTTGAGTCTAGATTCGAGTCGGGGAATCTGGGCAAAGTCATTAAAATCACTGACACTTATTATCAGCTGCACTTGCGCAAGGACCTCTACACCCAACGACACATGCAATGGTACTACTTTAGGATATCCAACACGAAAAGTGGGACGATGTACAGGTACGTGTATACGAATAGCGATGTGTAATCTAGATAAAGTATTAACCAGTTTAACCTTTTTAGACTGTCCATTGTCAATCTGTGCAAAGAAGATAGCCTGTACAACGAGGGACTGAGGCCCCTGCTCTATTCCACCAAAGACGCGAATCTGAAGTCGATCGGCTGGAGGAGATGCGGCGAGAACATCAGCTACTACAAGAACGATTCGTCGTGAGTTGTGCCAAAAGCTCTATCACTCTAACGTTGCACTCAATTCTACAGTAAAATTTCTCTTCAACAGGGACGAGGAGAAGGAGAAGCACACGCTGACGTTCAACATCTACTTCCCTCACGACCAGGACATCGTCTATTTGGCCCACTGCTACCCCTACACCTACACCGACCTCCAGGTAAAAGAAAAGAAACCTTCAATTCCTAACACCTACCACTTTTCTAAAAAAAAATTTCCAGGAGTACCTAGCGAAAATTGCCAACGATCCAGTGAAAACACGCTTCACGAAACTGCGCCTGCTGTGCCGCAGTCTTGCAGGCAACGGCGTTTACTACCTGACGATAACGGCGCCAACGGCGAACGACGAGGCGCGTCGAAAAAAGGGCGTCGTAATTACCGCCCGCGTGCATCCGGGTGAAACGCCGTCGAGCTGGATAATGAAGGGGATCATCGACTTTCTCACCGGCGAGTCCAATCAGGCCAGGGTAAGAGAAAAATGATTTTCAGAATTCTTTCTCTCTCTACCTATATATACATACAGTTCGTTTACCGAATAAGCGAATTTGACAGACACGCGATAATAACGGTCCCTCGCCTAATTGCATATGATTATCCTCGACTACTTTCCGCTTCGCGTAACGCAATCCGCGCGCGAAACGCTTCCTCTGCGGAAATTATTCCTGATATAATAAGGCATTACGACCAATTAAAAAGTCTAAATTTCGAAGGAACTCCGCGAGCGCTTCATCTTTAAGCTAGTGCCGATGTTGAATCCCGACGGTGTGATAGTCGGCAATAACCGCTGCTCCTTATCGGGCAAAGACCTGAACCGGCAGTACCGGACAGTAATGCGCGAGAGCTACCCCTCTGTCTGGCACACGAAGCTCATGATTCGCCGATTGATGGAGGAATGCGGTATAGCCATGTACTGCGATCTACACGCTCACTCTCGCAAGCACAATATATTCATCTACGGCTGCGAGAGTAAGAGAGCCGGATGTCCTGGGAAGCTTGCGGAGCAGGTGTTTCCACTTATGCTGCACAAGAACGCAGCGGATAAGGTCTGTGTACGATTTTTCTTATAACGGTTATTTGAACGATGAGTTATTGATGCGGTGGTTCTAGTTTTCCTTCGAGAACTGCAAGTTTCATATCGAGAAGGGCAAGGAAGGTACTGGAAGAGTCGTCGTCTGGTTGATGGGGATACAGAACAGCTATACCATGGAGG
Source organism: Pteromalus puparum (assembly GCA_012977825.3). Classification (NCBI taxonomy): domain Eukaryota; kingdom Metazoa; phylum Arthropoda; class Insecta; order Hymenoptera; family Pteromalidae; genus Pteromalus; species Pteromalus puparum. The sequence goes on from CM053171.1 coordinate 54,908,063, forward strand.
CATCCTTGGGAGGATCGAAGCTCGGCTCGAGGTCTGGGACCCACTTTTCCACGCAGGACTACGAGCAGATCGGCAAGGCTTTCTGCGAGACGTTGCTCGATTTCTCGGATAACGATCCTATTAAGGTAGAGTTATTAACATTAGATTTTAGATTGAGGTATTTTGATGCGTCGCGTGTTGAATTTCAGGAAAAATTGAGAAATAAGATAATAGCGAGGCTGGCTAAGGAAGGATCCAGTGCGGATGAACCGACGAATATCGAGCTTACCGATTACTCTAGGTACGTACAATTGATCGACGGATAAGTAGTTAAAAATGAAGAGAAGTCTATTAAAGAAGTCTTATTTCGGTTCAGTGATGAAGGGGACACTTCGGACAGCTCGTCGGAAGAAGACAAGTACAACAACGAGATGTTACAGAGGCGTTTGAATTCCTGTACCGAGGACCGACGATATTTATGCGTGCCACCGCCTTCTCCCATGTTCTTGAAGCCTGCCACAGCAGATGCCCTTAGAAAAATGAAAAAGCCCAAGACCAATCTTCCGAGGACTGTACTGATGCGCAGAAAGGTAGTTAGTCGTTCTACTTCAAAAAATAAAATGGAACAAACTTTCAATAATTGGATTGTTTTTCTTTGATTCAGATGAGAAACAGAAAAGCGATGGATTTACCAACGACTGATCCCGGTAGTGATTTGTACTTGACTGATTCGGGCGACGAAACTAACTTCCGTTTGGCTGCAGAGATGAAGGATAAAGATTCGGACGACGAGACGCGATTCTACGGCAAGGAGAATCAAGAAGAAAAGTCATCTCACTTAGATTTACCCTTAATTGTAAGACCTCGAAGCCTTTCGTTAGGCGAAGAAATCATTTCGGCCGATCTGGTCAGGAAAAACAAGCGGCGCTTGCGACGCCGAAGACTGCCTAGGTTTGTATTTAGTTATTTTTAAAAGCTTCTCTGTTAAAAATTAGAATGATTATCTGTACACTTGCAGGCCTCTCAGAAATCTTTCTCCTGTTATACAAAAGAGCCAGGATATGCAAATAAAATTGTTGTCTCTGAGACGACAAATTTGGACTGGAATGGGAAATTATGATGTAAAAAATGAAGAGAGCGTTGAAATGTCTTTGATCAACAATTATCCTCTGAGCTGGGGTGTTTCAAAGATGGCCGTTGAATACCAAACTGACAACGAAGCCCTTTTAGAGTAAAATAATTATTTTAGTTGTGCCTTGTTCAGTTGAGTGCAGAAATTGTTACTAACTTTTTACCTTTGTATTCTAGATCTTGCTCAAGAAAGTTAGAAGAATTGAACTCCAACAAGCCAAACGACTTAAAGAAATCAAAAAAGAAAGTCAGCAAAAAATCCACTAAAGTCATTGAGATTCCTCCTGTGATAAACATAGAAGAAGAGACTCGACAGGCCCTGAAAAAGAAAAAGCCTCGAGTGAAGAGACAGAGGGGAGTCAAATCTAGTCTAGAACCTCTGGATAACAATGCAATTGTGCTTACCTCTGATGGATTAGACTCGCTAAAGCTATTTGGAACTGCCAAACTTCCTAAGGTTCAGACAAAGCAAAAGTCAGAGTCCAAGAGAAAACTCAACAAAGCAGTTCTTGCAGCAACTATAACAACATCAAAGATGAAACCAAAACCTCCTGTTGATTCAGTGGGCGACAGTTCAAGCTCTGAAAATTCTCCACTTGCCAGACGTAAGAGCATCAAGAAGAAGAACAATATCACAGCAGGAAAGAAGCGCATACAGAGTGCAGTGGCTGCTAAGAAAGATTTAAAATAAATATCCCTACTTAGCGACTGCTGTACCATTAATTACGCACTGCCAGTTACATTCTACATCACTTACTTAATCGTGCCACTGAAAAAAGGACGTACTCATATCATTAATACTTTATTAAACGTTACATTGAAAATCGTAAATACATCCAGGTGCGGCAATGCAAACACTTAGATCTGCATAACCTCACTTATGGATTAAGTGTTGTTTTGAAAAACATTTGTATCGTGTAGAATACATTTTATATGCTCTGTAAGACAAGTTATTTAATAATCGTTAATTGTTAAAACAATGTTAATTCTAAACTTGTTCTGTTCGACAGAATTTACGTAATGCAATACAAATAAACGAAAGTTAGAGATACCACACTGTGTTTATTACTTTAGTTTCAGTAGAAGGTGAGTCGACGACGTTATTCTTCTTTGCTGTTTAATCAATTTAGTCTCTTGCAAATCTTCAGTTAAAATTTAGCGAAAGTTCAATACGTAAATTCACTGGAATTTTTAAAAATCACAACAATAACGTCATCCCACTATAGGTACCGGAAAAATTGAAAAATCTATCTACTGATGATAACATTGATAACTGATTTCCGCCATCTTGGCTTTAGTGACCTCTACCGTAGACGAGCGGAACCGATATTCGAAATGTCGACGTTGGCGGGAGATTTAAATGCCAAAATCGAAACTCATGGGAGAAGCGACGTTATCAGGCCAACAATTGAGATAAAAATGCATTTAATGCATAACTAATATTATTTTAATTGTTCTGATTTCTTGTGCTAACGTGATTTACCTTGGTAAAAGATATCCATGAATTATTTGCAGTATAAATGCGCTTTGTAAACAAGATTACACCGAAATTCACATTTATTTATTAAATCAACTAGACACACGCATGAAATCAATATAATATTTTCAATCTGCGATTTCTTGTATTTCATCGGGAATTGAGCTCAAAACGAATATTCGGCGTTAAAAGCTATACGACAAACGCAGAACCTCGTCGGGTCATCGGGCGCTGACCTGGATATCCGCCCATTGTAAGCTTGATTCGTTTTTTTCCCACGAGACATTGAAAACTTTGAAAACGACTCGATTGGATATGTTTTCGCGTTACATCGGTGTTTGCCTCAAAAAAAAAAATAAAACTTTTTTTCCCTAATTTTTTCTTTTTGAATATAAAGTGCTTATTAAAAGTCGATGCATGTATAATCATGCGCTATTTTTTTTTACGATAAATTAGATTAGATCAACTCATGGAAATTTTAACCACTTCTGTATGCAGAACTCGAAATAACTTTTAATAATAGATTGAAGCATCAATTCTCACGAGAAACCGCGACGTTTTAATAAACAACGTTCCTAGAGAGCAAAAGGCAACAGTAAAGTTCATAATTGAATCAAGCCATAATCTGCGCTCCTATACATATAACATTGCATTCCGTCTAGCACGAAAGCGGAGCAAGCCTTTAATAATCCGCGCATCCATTAGGCAAGTTTATGCACAGGCCATCGCACAATTTAATCAAGTCCGTCTCAAGATAATCCAATTATATCCATCGTAATCCTTTCGCATTGAACACATCTCTCTAACCTAATCTTTATTTGGCGTTTCATATAACGCATAATAGACACGCAACATAGAATTTGCTTTAAAATAAATAATGTTCTTCTCGCTGTTTTAATTTTATATCATATTTAATTTAGAAAATAAAAAAAGACAATTTCAAAGTCCTGCTCTCATTCCACAGCATACGCAACACATATACACACATCTCATGCCGTCCACCGCAGCGTTTCCTCCCACCCTATCTCCCAACTGGTCTCGTCTATCTCTCTCACTCTTTCGTACTCTATATATATATGTATAGAGCGACGTAGCTCGTGGCGCGCAACCTCCTCTCCAACTCTTGGTAGCTCTCCTTGTGACTTCTGTCCGCCTGATACCGTCGCAGTAGCATATGCAGAGGGAGTCGCGACAAAGATTAGGATTAGATGTCGCTGGGTTGAGGCAGCGCACTTTCCCTCTCACTTTTGCCGCGGGAAAGCCCTGGCGAGAGCTTTCACTTGCAAGAGCGTAACAACGCGAGGGACAGCGATGCGAGTATCGCTGGTATAATAGTGTTATACCTATACTGCTGTTGCAGATGCGCCGAGCGATGATGCTATTTACACTTGCACCTGCTGCTGCTGCTACTATCTAATACTGTTTCTGCTGATGCAGCTATATAGATGTAAGAGAGCTGAGCGGAATTTTTACGTGGTTTAATCAGTGCTGTATACTTATAATTTGTTTTAGAAATTAGATTTCTTTGGAGATTTTTACTATTTCTTTTCTTGAAATGAAATTGATATGTAAATTTTATCACGATTCTTTACGAGCAAATCGGTTATGATTCAATACAATCCAAAAACCAAAGTATAAAATACGCATATAAGTAGCTTATATGGATTACAAAATTCATATTCTACTTTATGAGATTTTCAAATTATTATTAAATGTTCTTGAAATTATTACTTTATGTAATCTAGATTGCACAACTTTGATGTAACTCTTCCTACGTCCACAGACTACTAATTTGTCCTCTCCTTACGATGGAAATTAATTTTGCTCTCGCATATCGAGCAGTATAATATTATTTTACATTTTTGCAGTTTCCTATAAATGAAAAAGTTCTTTTTTTTTTTTCATCAACGTCAAACACGCTGACAATTTTTGTTCTCTCCACATATACTTAATAAGAACAAATGTAATCGTCATAAGCTGCTGTACCACAGGTTGTCATATTTTCTTGGCTGTATCCAACAAACGTATGCAGTCAAATCATTAAATTTTTTCAACAATCAACAATTCAACTCAAAAATAAAATCTTTTCTATCAGCGGCTCATCGATGCAACGACTACCTATAAAATCCGAAGCATCCCATCAAAATCGCCGAAGAATCCTCCCTCAAACCTCAATTTTTTTTCAAACCACAAGCACGTTCTAAGAATCCTCCCCAGTCAGCCGCAAAGCCGCAGTCGCCCAGACACAATCTCTCTCCGCGGCTTCCATCGAGTCGAGGCATAGTACCGACGAGCGGCATCGGGATGCGTTTTCCAATAATAGCCCCGCGGGCGCGCGCACCCACACGTCTATATATAGATATAGGCGTACGATATATATATATACCGCGAGGGCGACGTCGACGCATGAGGGGGAGAGAAGAGGGTGACGACGCGTCGTCGCAACTCTCTCGACAACATACCCGTGGCATGGATATGTTTTCCTAGTACGCAAAGTTGCCTATTGGTGAGCTTCGTCGCCAAGGAGACGCTTGCGAGCTTTCGACGAGCTCCCGCCGGCTTTTTCACCCTGGTGCCCCGTTTCGCTTGTCGCTCGCGGTGCCGAGATATCACTCTCGCTTTCGCTTGCGATCTATATGTATAGGTATAATAGTATAATACCGCAAGCACAAGCTGTAGGAGAGAAGCTTTTTCCCGGGAAAACCCAGTGGCGTAGGCGGACGAGCTTGCGGCAGGGAGAGAAGCTTGCAGGCGAACATGCGAGGCTACAGGCTATCGGGAAGTTGTATGGTATAGCTTGTATATTCAGAGCTTGGCTTTCGTTGAGTATCGGAATCTTTTCTTTTCTTTTCGTACATTTTTTAAATAAATTTTGAATGGTGTACGCTGTCAGCTGTAAACAATAAAATTTACGGAATGCTATTGATAATCACGAGAAGTTTATGCGAAACCTTCTTTTAATTCTGCTAGTACTTGTGTGTGAACCTGAATCATATTCTGTAGTGTAAACAAACACTAACCATCACCGAAAGACTTGGAAAAGTTGTATAATTGAGCACATGACGGTACAGTACGTGTGATACACACACCGCTCCCTAAATCATGCGGAAAGCTCGTGCCGTTCCTAAAATCTTTCCAAGTACATCGATAAATAATTCATTCACCGAATCATGAAAATGACATTTCTTTCCGATTGCAGTGATGCCACCTCCGATTTCTACCTGTGTTACATTCTGATGCAATTTCTCCACAACCCTTTGTCTCACATACTTTGAGATAACACCATAAATTCCGATGCATCTGTAACGTCTCTCTTACACAAAGATTCAAGTTCGATTAACGATATTCCAAAAGTATAGCCATGGAAAATTTAAAGCTAGTCTTTAAATTTCGTTTTCAGATCCGATTCTAGTACCGCATGTATGCTCGCCGCTATATACATTGTAGTAAATCTACATACAAAACTAACGTATTCCAGCGAACGCACGACTATTGTGTAAATTTCAATTCGTGCGATGCGATGCAGTGTGTGTACGTGCTATAGACAAGCGATTTCTATTAAAATAATTCCGAGGAAAGCTTCGCGTTTAGATACACGTCCCACACACAAATCTATCTATACGTTATCAAACAGTATAGTAGTATCCCTCGAAAGCTACAATGACATCACTCAATACGTCAGAATTCTCTCGTCGACTTTTAAATCATTCCATCCACATCATCGCCACATACCGATCATTTGCAATGCCGATCTTCCAAGCAAATGTTTTATTGAAATCGGCGCGGCATATCTCCCCCCGAAATAAACATTACGATATGTCGCATATAGCATGTCGCGGAAGTCGGAAAAACTGCAATGCACATACAAGTGCTTTCCTTCGTCGCGAGCAGCGTGTAAATACTCGTGCATATACCAGTATAGTAGAGTATAAACTGTGGAGAGAAAGAGCGATAGACTCGCGTGGGAAAAATCGATTCGGACGCAAAAACTCAAGGGGGTATTGTTTGTTAATGAACGAGCAAACATCATCGGGTCACCACCGCAGATTCACGTGTCGATGACTCGTCAGAGCATGCGAGCTTTTTTCTCGTGAGTATATTATAGCTTATGACATTGGTGTAAGTAGATTTGACGATATGCCAGACGATAAACGCACGATTACGCACAAGCTCGTGTCTGGATACCGGCCTAGTTAATAATGTATTATTTATTTACGCCAAGTGCCGTCTCTGCTATGTATAGTGTCAGGCTGCTATACATTGAGAAAATTTATGAAAAGATGGATAGTGATATACCGTGAGCTTAAATTCTATGAATTAATGATTTTCACACGCTTTTCCAGGAAAAGAAAGCGGAAAAAGGAAAATGCCGAGGGCGACCTGTGCGTAGGTGATGCTATGAAAATTTATGTTGGCTATCGGTGAACAAAAGTGGAATATCGTTTATCGAAATATAAATATAGGGTCGATTTTGATCGTTCAAAATCAACCATCGATCATATAATTTTAAAGAAAGGAATCGATAGAAATCACGATAAGCAGGAAAATTTTCCAGCCCACGCATCCCCCTACCGATGACGTCTCGCTTACGATGTGTTTTTCGGGGGGGCCTCATCGGAACAAATCTGTCGAGTAACATTGGCTTGCCGCGCGCTATACATTAGCGATTCTAATGGGGAAAAGTCCCAGTGTGTTATATACCTATACACAAGACTCTCGCGCCGGTGTACAGAGCTGATATGGTGGGAGAAGCGCGTTATACTGCGACAGTTATAAAAGGCCCGACGCGAGCACGGCTCAGGTAGTTCGGTGGTGGTTCATCGGCTGGAACTCGACCTTTTGTTTTATTTTGTGCTTCGAGCGTAAGTGTTATCAAAGGATCATGAAAAGGATTATGAAAAGAGAGGATACGCAGCGTAGTGCATAATACAGTGATTACGAATTTCGAGCGGTTCTACTACTTCCTTTTTTTTTCAATTTTTTTTTTCTCATTTCGGTTCTTCGAGAATTTTGAGAATTTGAAAACAAGTGCTTATGGGGGAGATCTGTGATTTTGAAAGTTCAACGAGGAAGCCGAGGATTGGATGCAAGCTGATTTTGATTTGTGATTTATGAAAGTGACCGTACGATTCAGTGCTGTTGATTTTTTGAATCGACGTGAGATAAGATTTTTACTATTTTTTTCGATGGTCACTTTGATAAATATTCTTCAATTTGTGAACGAGCGATTAGTACTACCTACTCGACAAAGATAATATCAACATCAGCTTGCATCCCAACTATCGGTTACCGTCGCTCTATTTGTAAATACACACACTCGTCGTTCATAATTACACGAAAACAAACGATAGTCAAAATCGGTCCAATTCGTGTCTATATATCAAACGCAATAATTACACGTAACCAAACGTCGAAGTCCTCGCAATCACATACGCGAAAATTACATACCGCAGTGCTGAAAAAAAAAATCCGACTTTTGCAGAACCGAAAATCGAGATGTCGGCAGCCGGACCGGAAGTGGTCGCTGGATCGGTGGCTGCGGCCTCCGCCACTGGATTTTCCGCTACCACCGTCTTCTTCACCCTCCTTGTACCAGCTATCGTGCTGTATTACATCTACTTCAGGATCTCGCGTCGTCACATGATCGAGCTCTCTGACAAGATTCCCGGACCTAAGGGACTACCTCTGCTCGGAAATGCCCTCGAGCTTATCGGAAGCTCCGACAGTGAGTTTCTTAATCAAACATATTATCTTATATATAATTACACGGAATCGCGAGTCTACATAACGATTGAAATTTTCCACAGCCATCTTCCGTAACGTCTACAAGAGGTCGTTCGAGTTCGACCAGGTCATCAAGCTATGGGTTGGACCTAAGCTGGTCATCTTCCTGATTGACCCACGTGACGTTGAGGTCATCCTCTCCAGTCACGTCTACATCGACAAGTCCCCTGAGTACAGATTCTTCCAGCCATGGCTCGGAAACGGTCTCCTAATCTCCACTGGTACGTGTGCAATTTTTTTTTCCTTAAGAAACTTTTGACGATAAAAAAAAATATCCGCAATTATTAGCCCAGAATCTCAATTTCACGCGATATAATTAACGCCGGTATATACACGACGCTCATTACATAAAGTTTAGAAATGACAACAAAATTCCTGAACGCAAACTTGTAATACACATCCCGTGTGGCAGGGAAAAACGAAAAACGTAAACACAGTCCTGGAGACACACTACAGTCGCGGCAGATTATTACGTGTATATAGTGTAATTTCTCGAGCGCGCGCTAAATTGCCGCGAGTAGGAAACACTTTCTCGAGTCTCTTTTTCCATCTCTCGCGACCGAAAATTTTAAATGCAGCTCTACAGAGCAGGAAACCGATTTTCGCGTGCGGGTGCTTTCTCTCGCGTGGAGAGAGAGATTTTTCTCGACTTTGCGGTTGGTAGATTGTTGTTCTTCTTTGCACAAATTACGCGCTTACGCTATAATGTTCAAATTGAACGTTTTTTCAAATCGCGGAAGAAAAAATCGCATACCGATACCAAAAAGAGTTTTCGAATAATTACCCGTCGTTAGCCCGTCATGTACATAGATTCTACATAACGATGAGGCGTTACCTCATCGATAAAGAAAACGAGTCTTTATACAAGCTTAGTGGAAAAATCCACGAAAACTAGATCGCTGTACCTAGTCCCGTACTTTACATAATCTATCGTGTCACCGCGCAACCATATCGGCACCGAAAAACCAGAATCTGCAAAACATCGATCGACGATTAATTCCAGGTCAGAAATGGCGTGCTCACCGTAAGCTGATCGCCCCAACTTTCCACCTGAACGTCCTGAAGAGTTTCATCGACCTCTTCAACGCTAACTCCCGCGCTGTCGTCCAGAAGATGCGCAAAGAGGATGATCGTGAATTCGACATTCACGACTATATGTCTGAAACCACCGTCGAGATTCTTCTCGAGACTGCCATGGGTGTGTCAAAGACTACCCAGGACAAGAGCGGCTTTGAATACGCCATGGCCGTTATGAAGTGAGTCGCCTGTTTTTTCTTTCATGATTTTATGCTGGATAGCGCTTTTTTGTAAATATGGATGAGAGACGCATCGGTAATGCGTGTGATTATCCTACAATGTGGTCTCTCATCATAAATGCGAATATAAGTAGCCGTGATTTGCATATCTCTGAATAATCGAAATTTTCCTCGATGTCCACAACACCAGGATGTGCGACATCCTCCATCTGCGTCACACTCGTGTCTGGCTGAGGCCTGACTGGCTCTTCAACCTGACCAAGTACGGAAAGGAACAGGTCCATCTGCTCGACATCATCCACGGTCTGACCAAAAAGGTCATTGCCCGCAAGAAGGAGGACTACAAGAGCGGAAAGCGTAACTTCGTTGACACCACCGCTGCCGCTAAGGACAACAAGAGCACCACCGTCGTTGAGGGTCTGTCCTTTGGACAATCCGCTGGACTGAAGGACGACTTGGACGTCGATGACAACGACGTCGGTGAGAAGAAGAGACAGGCTTTCCTCGACCTCCTGGTTGAGGCCAGCCAGAATGGAGTTGTCTTGACCGACGAAGAGGTCAAGGAACAAGTCGACACCATCATGTTCGAAGGTCACGACACTACCGCTGCCGGTTCCAGCTTCTTCCTGTCCATGATGGGATGCCATCCTGACATCCAGGAGAAGGTCATCCAGGAACTCGATGAGATCTTCGGAGACAGTGACAGGCCCGCCACCTTCCAGGACACCCTGGAGATGAAGTACCTCGAGAGGTGTCTCATGGAGACCCTCCGTATGTACCCACCAGTACCCATCATCGCCCGTGAGGTCAAGACCGACCTGAAGCTCGGTACGTACATCAACCAAACTTAATGATCGCTTTCAGATCGGTACACAGTTATAACGATTTTCTTCCTTTTCATTCGAAATAAAACAGCTTCGGGAGACTACACGATCCCAGCCGGCTGCACAGTAGTCGTAGCAACGTTCAAGCTCCACCGCCAGCCACATATCTACCCCAACCCTGACGTCTTCAACCCAGACAACTTCCTGCCTGAGAAGACAGCCAACCGTCACTACTACGCCTTCGTCCCGTTCTCGGCTGGTCCCCGTTCGTGCGTAGGTCGCAAGTACGCTATGCTCAAGCTCAAGATCCTCCTGTCCACCATCCTGAGGAACTTCCGTGTCAGGTCGACTGTCAAGGAGGAAGACTTCAGGCTTCAAGCTGACATCATCCTCAAGCGTGCCGAAGGCTTCAAGGTCAAGCTTGAGCCCAGGAAACGTGGAGCTGGCGTCAAGGCTTAAATTGGCTCGCGTTGAGCTCACAGTATAGTGTAGACAACACATTTTTTTTTCTTCTCCTTCGTTTACATTATCAGATAAACTTGCCTCGTCGCAAAGCTTAACGAGAGTCAATGATTAATTTTTAACTATTATTACCTGTTAATGTGTACATTTATATGCTATATATATTAATATTTTCTTTCTTTTTTTCCGAGAGTTCTTAATATTACGTAAGGGATATAATTGAATTGCGCCGTTTAATTTGAAAAAAAAAAGAAACGCACAAACACACGTTGCTCGGGAGTAGTCGTTCGTACGCGCGTATTAGCCCGCACGCGATAGTTTTTACTATTGCTATTATATGTTTTTTTTTTTTTCGTTGTTGTTCTTAATATATTCTATATATTTAATATACTTTTTGTTTGTCGTGGGGGGTCTAGATGTGCAAATACAATTTGCTCATTCTGATATATATGTTATATATTGATTTAAATAATTTTCCTTTCGTCCCGTGGTTTTAACGATCGCTGCTCTTATACACGTTTTTTCTTCTTTCTTTTTATTTTTTATTCTAATGATTATTATATCACACACGCATATAATGCTGTTCGTCACACGTTATAGTTTTTAGTGCGAGAAGAGGAATTTATACAGACGGCGTGGATCGAGCGCGTTATCACTCTGCGTATATGTAGAGAGTTCAAGTTACTTTGATCTCCTTTTTGCTGCATCATTAAATTTTGAATACCTTTGTGAATTCGAATTTTTTTGTTTTGTCATCGTTTAACATGTCGCACCGCGATGACGCGTATACGACACGCCATATGTATATAAGGCTACCTTAAGGCCCAGCGATTAAAATATTATTGTCATTTATATTGTTTATCCGGTATTTATCTCGTGCAATAAATTATGCAGTGAATTTACTGCAAAACCATTAACCGATGCTTTTCATTTGAACGAATTGTGTATAACGTCACCAAATGTCAATATAAATAAAGCAAACTTCGCAGCAAGAGAAAAGCTGGGAATCACATCAATCGATAGGTTACAGAGATTCGGAAGACTTTTATTAGAAATTTTGAGAAAAATGTCGAGCATGATAAGGTCGACGCGTCTGAAAAGTTTAACGTCTGTGGCAGCAAGAGACATCCCCAAAACCAAGGAGGAAATCAAATCAAAGTTACCTTTTTTAACATCAACAGAAATCAGAAGGTTACGTGTGCGATTAAATAACAGTCCTTTCAAGAGTGTAATAAAATAAAAACCTTCGATTTTCGCTCGTAAAGGCACAAAGTCCCGTACAACGATGTAGTGATAAGCGAGTTACGCGAGGAAGGCTTGCACGAAGCGGCGGAATATTTCGAATTTCTCTTTGATCTAGAGGAGGAAACCAGGAGAGCAGCAGGACCGGATACTGTCATTTGGAATAAACCTCGACTGAGGGACAACAAGGAACTGGTCGATAGACTCCGAAAAGTTTTCACTATTTTCTGTCGGCGTACAAGTAAATTAATTTTTTTACAATTTTGTTTATTAATAAGTAGATAAATACGATAAATAATTTCTTCAGTACCAGCGTCTTCGAGAACAATGTCTTTAATCGAGACGGCAGTGTTCGTTCAAAATCTGGGCTGGGAATGGTTGTGGGTAGCCGACAGTCTATATCGCACTGCCTTGTGGATAGCCAAAGAGATAAAAGAGAAAGACAAGCAAGTCATCTCTATCTTGAGATACGTCTACGCGAGATTTTTATTTCACGAGTGTCAGCGAAATTCAACACTGTAAAAGATGAAAACAAAGTTGACAGATTCTTTGAAAACTGATAAACTTTTTAGTAAACGATGCAAAAACTGCGTTGGAGCACGTACGCGCAGCCCAGCAGGATTCCAGAGAGAAGCCCTGGAACGCCTCCAAAATTTTGGGTTTCAAGCAGGAGAATTTGTTTCGAGAATGTTGCACATTACTTCATAAAGTCCTTCTGACTATAGCTCGAGATGTTCGTGATAGCGAGGTCGAACTGTCGGTGAACTCGTGCAGAGTCGCGCTATCCGCTGCTTGCGAATGTCGGTGAACATTTTAATTATTTCTTATATTCGGAATTGTAAAATTTCACGATTATTATTACTACGGTTAAATTTTAATTTTCACAATTCTACAGCCGGTCACGAAGAATCCGTAGCGCAGGCTCATCACGAGCTCGGTAAGAGCGAAATTGCCGCTGGAAATGTCAAGGAAGCAATCAAGCATTTCTCTAGAGGCCTTGCAATTCTGGAGAGAATCCCTGATCCTCTGGGCATATGCAACGCTCACTCGGAGATGGCTCTTGCACACAAAGTAGAAATAACGAAATATCTAATACAATATTTTAAACGATAAATATAAATAATAAATCAGTTGTCGAAACTATATTCTAGACGATGGGCGATCACGACCAAGTTTTGGATCACTTGCAAAAATTTAAAGACACCGCTGAAAAATTTGATTTGAAAGATAAATTGGCTGAAGCCCATTTGCTAGCGGGAGAATATTATTTGAGCCAAGTAATACATTTTTGATAATAACGGTTTAACAATTATACAATTATATGACGGTTTTAAAAGGATAATCCCAAGGAAGCTACTCCAAATCTTGAAATTTCACTTTCGCTGTACAGTAGAATCGGCGAGATGAAGAAAGCGAGTCGTGTCAGGTGTTTGATAGGAGTTTCTAGAGGTAACGATTAAAAGTATCTATTTACTCGGTTTTTTTTTTATTGATTACACCGATTTACATAAAAAGTTCATTTGTGATTGTTTAGATCGTTTCATAGTGTAATACGTAACGTTATCTTACAAGATGTTCATATCGTTCTTATATTATAAAATAATTATAATGTCTCTTATCGTTGAATTGGTGAAAAAAATGTATGCGATTACCTATCAATGCGTGTAGATATGTTAATTGTGATTAAACTAAAAGACAGGTGTCTACTGTAAGGCAATTATCGACATTGATAAACGCAAATTAATCTAATTACAATTCCACTCTTACATCCGACTATCCTCTATTACAACACTCATTCTGAGTCATATAAAAATTTGTTTCCTTTCGTAACTATCATACTAGAACTAAGGTTAACACTATATAATAAAACGAAGTAGTCTAACTCTTGAAACTTCAACAAGTTGAAAAAATAAACAATTTGTTATCAATCCTAAGTTTGAATTGCAATTTTCTACATCATATTTAACGCATCGATGCATACTCAACAGTAGCAAAATTAACAAGGCTGTTTCTGTTTCGACATTACACAATTGTGCTTCACACAAACAGGCGGCTTAAAGATAGAATTCAACGTTAAGATTAATAAATAATATAAAACACGAGTCAGCTATCTTTGCTTTACCGTTCTAGTATTTATTTACACATTTTCGACTTGCGATCGATAAGAAATATTTAGATTTCGTTAGGTTTCACTACTTTTTGCTATGCACATTTGCCAAAAAACGACTGCACATTGTAATTAGATGCTTTTCTCGCGCTAATATAAGGCCAAGAGATGATGGATGTATACAGGGCTTTGATAATGCGGAGCATCAAGGGCGATATTCAAGCCACGCTTAATCTCTGTCGATGGAGGGACCGTGGCGAGGCCTTCGACGAAATCTCGATACGCGAAAAAGGTACATTCTGTTGTGTACTGTATGGTACTATCATCGAAGTTTTCATGGATTTCCTTTAGTTTAGCTGTTTCTGGAGTAAACTTTTGTAATTTCATTAATTTACTCATTTTTTTAACATTGAAAAGGAACCATTAGAATTCCGTACAAATTTTAATTTGCGTAATTATTATAAATAATACAATAACACGTAACACATTAGTATATAATAAATAAATAGCTACTTTGTACACTATGTTATCGTTGAACAATAGAAGCTAAACCAAACTAAAGAAATCCTTTGAAAACACTTTATATTATTTGTGCAAAATCGGTTATCGTTCTTACATTAGGTGATACTTTTTTGATTGTGATTTATGCATACGAGCGTACATCCAAAGACTCGTTTTGTCCTTACTTTAAGAGAAAGCCTCAAAGGATGCCAAAAACGAATGATTTCTATCATAAGAATGACGATGACGTGTATATCATCCCGGCAGTGTTCCTGGAATGGCTCGTCGAGGAGTAATACACCGCAGGGAAAATGTACAATACGAAGATCTCTCGGTTACTCGTCTAATCATCTATCTCTTTCCTTTCACATGTGACGTCATGAACATGTGGGTGTCGAAAAATCCAATATAAGATTAATATGGCGCCGGAAAGTGTTAATAAACAACTGGAAAATAAAGCAAGAAATTAAGAAAAAAAAAACATAAAATTGATCATTGCATGATTTGATGGGTGCTGTGTGGATGAGAATGTAATGTTTGGTGGATTTTGAGGCACTTTTTCAAAAGACTTTTGGAAAGTTAGTTTTTACGAGCAAGCTAAGTGTTAGACAATGAAAAATTCGGTGAAGAATGTTGCTTTTTCGAAAATTGCTTTTTATTAGAAAAATATTGGATGGTTGAGACAAGAATTATTCTACAATTTTCATGATCAAGTATTCGTTTGCCTTTTGAAGCAAATTTTACAGAATATTTTGATTCAAACAATAAAATTCCATATTTTTATTTTATTTATTGGTTTTTAATTGTGTTATAAGTTTATGCTGTGATTTTGGCATAAGTTGTGCATAATCGTAACCCTTTACTCAAGTTTGTTCACTTTATAGTATTATAAGGCCAATGCTTGACCAATATTTTGCCAATAAAAATTTAATATATCTAGAAACAAATTTGTTTTCATACAATACAAAACTTCTACCTCTAGTTTAGCTGTAAAAATCACATAATTTTATGATTCATACCTTCCTGTTATCTATACTCAAACAATAGATAACTTTTTTATATTATATATTATTTAATTTTGAACTCTCCTTCACAATGATAAAATTTTACGTTTTTTATGGGTCTAATACATAAAACATTAATATTTACAAAACAAGCAGTCGTGATTAACCTATGCGTTTCTCAAAATGAAGGTGTACATTAAATTGATCCATTATCTGTATCCTATAATCCGTTGAGTACGGAGTTAAACGCATTTCAACTATACTTTTTCATACAAATAATTTTTGTTAATTTAAGTATCTATGTTGCATCTATATTTAATAATTCATTTTTTTCTATTTACAATTATAATTGAAGCACAACTAGCATAAGTTTATAAAGATTTTTTTACAAGAATAATCAGAATTAAAAGATGCTTCAATTATATTAATTACATTAGATTGATTTTTGAAGTATAAATTAACGACAAGGGTAAAATTTTTTAGCAATATAATCATATTATCGGTAGTAAACGTTACCGAATTTTCACTTCATTAAAGATATTAAAAAGATAATATCAAAAAGTAAATATTTTATAATTGATAAAATACTTTCGACACATTGCCCAGCTCCATGATTAAAATGAAATAAAAGGATATCATGATTGTGATGGAGGATAACTGAATGTGTATATGACATGATTGGAATTAAATTACGGGTAGAAAATTTGTGTAAAACGTAAATCATGAACTATAAAATAAGAAAAATGTGGAATAAAGATCAAAATAAAAAAAAACGTTGGATTTACATTAAAATGATACGACTGGGTGGACTAGATTCTTAAAAATAAAACAATTATTCATCGTCAATGCCCTCGCCAATGGGATCGAGCGAAGGCATATCTGGATTGTTGCGAATCTCTCTCGAAATATTTCCGAAAGTTTCCGGCACAAAGACCGTTTCGTCATCGGAAATAGGTTCCGTTTGTAAATCCAAACGTTTTTGAGTGTCCACAGTTCCCGTATTAAAGGCATTTGTCGTCACTTTGCCTACAACATTATTAGCTACGTCTAAACAATTACCGTTGCTCTCCACTTCAACTTCTTGCACCACATCATTGTCGTGTATCACTTCCTCGACCACGTCGACGTCTTGGATGATTTGATTTTCACCGGCTATACTAACTTGAACGTCTTTCTGCTTGTTGATTGATCGGTTGTGGATACCCAGGATTTCTGTACATTCCGCATCGGATATTTTGATTTCCAATTCATTATCGACGTCTGCCTCTTTTTCTCGACAACTTTCTTTTTCCGAACTAAGATTCGCTTCTTTTTCACTTTCTTCATCACCATCGGTCACTGACTCTGCAAACTCGTCAATGATCTGAAGACCCTTACGTTGCAACAGTTCTTCTAAACTTTGTTGTGCCAGAGCTTCGTCTTCGGTTGTATTATCTTCATCGTCGTTATTTTCGTTGATTGCTTTATTTCGCTCTACAACCGTATTTCCTGCATCATTTTCCACACTAGGTTCCTCCTCGGCAATGACGTTGATTTCAGTCACAGAATCTACGGTATTTTCATCTTCTTGGACGTTATCAGGCTCCACAACTTCTTCTATTTCGATATCGTCGTCTGGCCTTGGTATTTCACACTCGTCATTTTCTGTTAAGTCGACTTGCTCGCAAACAACTTTGTTCACAGGTTCAGTCGTTTCAGCCTCTGTTTCATCCACCTCTGTTATTTCAACTTCAGATTCTTCAGCTCGTTTTGCAGCTTCTTGTTCAACGTCCACTACTTCTCTAGGAGATTCAGCATCTATGTCCACAACAGGAGTTGTTTCATTATCATTTACGGCTTCCTCGTTATTATCTTGGACGGGATCACATTCCATAACTTCCTCGTCAGATTTTGGTGTTTCATTTTGTACTTCGTCTACTTCCATAGCGTCATTGTCTTTATCCTGAGAGATTTCTGTGACTTCATCATCATCATCATCATCATTTGGATGATGACTGATTTCTACGGATTCTACAGCATCCATGCTGTTTTCATTTTCTTTTTCCTGATCCTCTTCCCTCGTAGATTGATCTGGTTGATTTGATTCTGACGCTTCTTCTGCAGAAGCCGCTTGTATTTTTCCTTGCAGTTCCGCTATGTCGTTTAA
Source organism: Pteromalus puparum (assembly GCA_012977825.3). Taxonomy (NCBI): domain Eukaryota; kingdom Metazoa; phylum Arthropoda; class Insecta; order Hymenoptera; family Pteromalidae; genus Pteromalus; species Pteromalus puparum. The sequence continues at coordinate 54,925,976 of CM053171.1, forward strand.
AGTTTCTTTGACAGCTTCTGCAATTTTGTCGTCGTCGGATATCACTGTAGTAGGCGCTGGTTCTTCGGTTTCAGTAGTTTTCCTTCGTCCTCTGGATTTTCTATCTGCATTGTCTTCAATGTTTCTTGGCGATCTTCTTGGAGATCGTTTGTTCATTACGTCATCATCACTCTCTTCTTCAACGTCATCATTTTGTTCAGTTTCAGACTTTTCGCTAAGAGTATCTTTTTCAAACGTATGCTCTTCTTCTTTATCACTCGCTGCATTTTTTTCAGGTTCATCTGTTGTTTTGGATTCTTCTTTTTCTACGTCCTCTGAACCAGCATTAGAAGTTTCATCGCTCGCTTTTACGTTTAGTTCTCTATCATCTGTAGCTTCGTCATCATTCGTCTTTTCCTCTTCGTTCTCATTTGTATTTTTCTCTTCGTTCTCATTCGTATTTTCCTCTTCGTTCTCATTTGAATTTTTCTCTTCGTTCTCATTTGAATTTTCCTCTTCGTTCTCATTTGTATCTTTCTCTTCGTTCTCATTTGTATCTTTCTCTTCGTTCTCATTTGTATTTTTCTCTTCGTTCTCATTTTTATTTTCGGCTTTTTCTTCTTCATTTTCATTTTCTGCTTCCATTTTCTCGTCATCTTCTTCTTCATTATCACCGACATCTTTTTTCGAAGGAGAAGAGTCTATTTTTGTACTGCTATCTGATTTTGTATTTGATTCGGTATTGGATTTATCAGTTTTTGATACTTCAACTTCAACTCTTGGTAACTTTATTTCCAAGGTTTTCATGTGTGTAAGTTCATGTTGAAGTCCAATGAATTTGTTTTCATATACTTTGTCACATATAGTGCATGTATACGATTCTACTATTTTTTCCACATTCTTAGGTTCTTCAGTATCAGAAGTATCATAGACTATTATGTCATTTGCAGACTTATTTCCTCCTTTCTTTGATTTTCGTTTTCCTAATGCTTTCGTCTTTCGTGATCTATTCGAACTTGCAGATGATCGTCTACTCGATGAAGGTTTTTGTTCTACGTCATTTCCATCTTCAACTGTTGTATCATTTTTATTGTTAATATTATCCGTGCTTTCTCGGTCTTCGGATTTAGCTTTTTCTTCTGTAATTGATTTTGGACTTTCTTCGACGTTTACTTTTGTACTATTTTTTATTGGAGTACCTGGAACTACCTCATCATCACTTTTTTCATCCTCATTTTCTGCAGGGGAATCAGCATCTGCAGTCTTTGAGTTTGTCTCTAGTGAAATTTCAGCTTCCTTTGAAATCTGTTCTTCCTCATCTTCATTTGATTTTGTGTCATCATCAACTTTAGGTTCAGAAACATCTTGATCTTTGGTTTTAGTTTCTAAAGTATCGTCACCTTTTGTTTCTTCATCGGTAGATTTTAAAATATCGATTTCTTCAGATTCTGAAGTCTCGATATGTAGACTTTTGGGAGTAGTTACTTTATCTTGATTTGGTGAATCTTTTGTAGATCGTGTACTTTCTGGGCTACTTTTGTTTGAAGGTGTTTTGAAATGCGATGCTGGTGTTGATTCTTTACTAGAAATTGAACTAGACCTTTTTGAACGTTTTCTTTTGGGCAATGCATCTTCATTATCAGAAACATTTTCTTTTTGTACTTTATCTGTATCTGACTCATTATCAATTTCAATGATTTCATCTAAATCTTGAACTTTATTCTTTCTGGCATTCCTGGCTGATTTTCTGACACTTCCTGTTGATTCAATGGAACTACTTCTACCTCTTTTACGTGTAGGTGGGCTACTTTGGCTTTTTACCTTTGACTTTGAATTTCGCTTTGACTCTGCTTTTGTTTCTGACTTTTTAGCCTTTTTCAAAACTGGCGCAGTATCACTATCAGAATCAACATTTATTTCATCTTCTTCTTGTATGTCTTGCTCGGAATCTTTTCTTTTTCTAAGTTCTGTTAAACATTGAATTTTCTCAGTTTCTTGTACACTTTGCTCTGAGTCCTTTCTGTTTCTAGTACTTCTTGTAGTCTTGACTTCAGATTCATCTTGAGTACTCTGTTCAGATTCTTTTCGTCTCCTAGTCGTTCGTACTGGTTTTTCTTCATTAACTTCTTGGATACTTTGTTCAGACTCCTTTCTTCTTCTAGTCGATCTAGTTGGTTTTGCATCCGTACTTTCTTGTACACTTAGCTCGGATCCCCGACGGGTCCGACCAACTTTACTCGTAACTTCAGTTTCCTCCTGTATACTTTGTTCTGATTCTTTCCTTCTTCTACTTGATCTGATAGATTTTACTTCAGATTCTTCCTGATGACTTTGCTCTGAATCTTTACGCTGTCTTGTAGATTGTATTTCAGACACCTCCTGAATACTTTGCTCTGATTCTTTACGCTGTCTATTTCTTGTTGATTTTATTTCAGGTACCTCCTGAATACTTTGCTCTGATTCCTTTCTTCTTCTATTATTAGCCCTGGAAGATTTGGTCTGTTTGATTTCTTCATTCTCTTCTATATTTGAGATCCTTTCATTTTTTTGACTCTCTACTAAACTTGGCTTCGGATAATGTATTTCAACTTCAGTCATACTTTCACATCCGCTATGATTATTTACTTTGAAAAAAGTATTACCTTTACCATCTTTTACTATTTTGAACTCTTTGTTATCGTTAGAACTAGATTGAAGTACATCGTTTAACAGTACGGAGCACAGTTTTGTTTCAGAGTAAATAACCTTTTTACGCTTCTTAGATTTAGATTTAGTTGGTGTCTTGCCAAGGTCTGTAGATAGCCAACATGTTTTACAAACTGTAGATCCTGTTTTATGTATTTTGTACAGATCCAAACCAGTGATTGCTATCTTGCATTTTTGACATTTTTGCTGTGTCTTTGCCACAGCTGATCTGTTATTCTTGTTTGTTTTCTTCCTACTGGCCATGATGCTGGAGGACTCACTGTCTGTGTCCGAAGGAGTATTTAAATCCAAATTGGAGGATTGGATGTAAGTTGTTTTGCGACTTACTATTGATGTTTTGGTCTGGAAAAAAAAAATATAATTTGATAACTAAACACTCTAGACATTAAATTGCTAATTATTTGGAAAAATATCATTGCTTTTTTTTACCTTTGGGAGATCAGCTGGACTAATGCCATTTTTTATTATGGCTCTTAATTTGGAAGGTACCTCTTGTGATAAATTCCTCAAATCTGTCAGTAAATCAACGCAGTATCGACAGGACAGACAGACCAATTGTTTCTGGAGTTCTTTATTTTTGAACTGCAAATATGAAAACTTGTTCAGTAATGGTACATCATCAAATAAAGAGCATTGTTTTGGATTGGTATACTCACTTCGTCTGTGAAAAGGTCATGTATTCTCTGTACGAAATCATTTACACCAAATTTCTGCTTCGATAGATCAAAGAATGTGTCTTTGTCATACGGATCGAAGCACAAAATGCAGCAATCCCTCTTGGGAGTTGGTGTGCCGGTGGTTAACTTGACTTTTTCAACAAAGGTATGGCATTGCTCGATTTCAAATGCACATTTGTGACAGACTTTTGTCGATTGGGCCTTATCAGTGATCTGTAGATACATAAAATCAGAATTAATACATTAATATTTACAACACTTGCTCAACAAATACACTGCTTTCTCACTCATACGTGCAACCATAACAGCACCCACACCGAATTCAGCTACAATTGGCAAATAGATAAGCATCCGTTTAGTGCTCCGAAATAAGAGAAAAAACAACGAGTCTCAAACAACAATATTCACGAGGCCGACACCGCGAAGCCTTTTGACCGAGAGAAAGCACGCTACGTCTCGCGCGAAAAACACCCGGAAGCCAATGAACGTGAGGTGATACCTCGCAATCCGTCTCGCCTCCTCTCCACCTTATCTTGGAGCAAAACAATCCTGCTCCTAGTGTATACAGGATCCGGCGGAACTTGGCTGATGGATTAGAGGTTAAAAGTTTAGACCGAAGCTTGAGTCTCAGTCTCCTATGTGTGCGCTTGCTTGCTTCTCCCACTTCGAGTGTCCAGTACACAAGCTGCGCATAAGTCGAAGGAAAAACGAGTCTTCTCACAGTCGTTATGTGTGTGTGTGTGTGTGTGTATGTGGAAGGGGTATAGGTATACGTTTTCGCGACGTATGTACATATACCTATGCAGCGCACACTATATGGGAGGGCTTGCAGCGAACATGTGTGCGCGCACACCAGCAGCTGCGGCGGCGGTCGAGCGGGAGGACGGCGCTGTGATAGAGAATGGACTCCGTAATATAAGATGCGTCTACTACTACATACTTATAGCTACATCAGCCGTGCAATTATACCGTCTTTAGTTCCGAAGTGAAAAAAAGCGCTGTATATTCTACGTATTGCGAGAGATTGTTCAAAACGCGGTTTCGCAATCGAGTTCGCAAGTCGATGTCACTATGCGCGAGAATAGAATATCTTTATCTACCGATTCGCGCGTTTACGTAAGCGTGTAAATAATCCATGTTTACTTTTTTAAGGACGTCCAAGGTCTCGAGGCGTTTCGAAGGGTGACTTCCATTCGGCACTCGGTCACTCAAAGATTAATCTCATTAATACTTAATACCAGAATAAACAATCAAATCAAAATGCTCCCGGCATGCATTGCACCACGTCATGACTATACTACTGCTCTGCTCTCCACACATTTCGGAGCAGAGACTTCACTCTCTCTTTCTCTCTCTCTCACTCTGTTCGCCGCAACAGGACGAAGAACCGGGTGAAATAAAACAGCTCGTTTTTCTCTTTTTTCTCCCTCGCGAAGCTTCGTTGATGTGTTACATACACGCATGCACGTATCCCCTCGCGCTCTTCCGTCCCGCTTGTATATCGATATTTTTGCGAGTAAAAAAAAGGGAGAAGTTCAACGCGCAGGCGCGAGTCGGAAAAGCGCGCGATTATCGTGCAGATGCGTGTATGTGTAGTGTGTGCGTTGCTATATCTTCTGCAAGGCTTGCACTTTAAACTCGTGTGAGTCTCCGATGCACATGCGCTTTGAGCCGTTTGAATTATGATCTGACCCCCTAGCGATAAGTGCTCGTTGACTCGACTCTGGTATACGAGGGTTTGAATTTTTTTCCGATCGATTTTTTCGTTGAGAGAATGGAAGTGGCGAATGGTATAGGTAAAGGTATGCAGGGGCTTTGTTGCAGTGATGCAACGAACGAACGTTGAGAAACCGGATTGTCGTGTATTGCACAGGACTACGGTGTCACCGCTTTTAATTATGTTTAAATTGTGTAAAACCTGTCGATGCTGTAATCTTAGCAACCTCTCTTGACTTATTTATTCAGGAATATAATAGGGACTAAGGCTGTCATGTTATCTTCCATATCGTAGCAACAAGTGTTAAAAAAAAAAAAAAAAGAAAACCAAAGCGATCGTTGCTCCAAAACTATAAAAGCCCGCGAATGAAGCATACAAGCTCCGAAAGCCAGTAAAGTTGAATTTTTCATAACATGCTTCCCACAGCAGTCCCCCACGATGCCGGGCGAGCTTTCCCCTCCTCATCGATAAAACGCGTCCTAACCTCCAAAGCACAGAACCCTCTTCACTCACCTTCTCCAAACGGCAATTCTGAGCCTTAGTAGTCAACGTCGGCTGCTCAACAACATCCAGGAAGACACCCTCGTCGCTTGCGCAGACCAGGCAGTTATCCCCCGACATGTCAGCTCAGTGTTTTCCACTCCCACAGCTATACGAAATCCTCTCTCCTCTCGGGGTATAGGTATATATGTGTAGTGCACGCGCGCGCGTCTGGTCTCGTTCCAATAAACACACTCTTGTCAATAGCAACGTCAGTGTTGCCGGGAAACTGTAGCGGACGGTCGTGTTCGCGAACTACAGCTTACGGGCGTTTTTGTACTCGCGGGTACACACAAAGAATGCGAACGACGTTTTTTTTATCTCGTCTACTTTTTTACGGTTTTTCGTTGCAATAAACGCGCGCGCGCCCGTCTCTCCCTATCGCGTGAACTGCTGCGGCGGCTTGTTTGCCGACTGGACGGCGCCTTTTCAAACGAAAATGGCGGACGATGCGCGCGAAACTCGCTGTATAATAACCGACTTTTTTCTGCGAGTCTAGTGACATCTGGTGGGGATACGCGTTCGATTGATCAGCGTTCGAGAGTTTGAATTTGGCGGTTATAGGTGAGTAACGACAAATTTATTTTTAAAGTTTGTTATTTATGGTTTCGTATATCAAAATATTTTCTTAAACTTACATTTAGTCATTAATAACAAAAGTCATTCTTTGGCAATTCGTAACTTTGGCCACAGTGTGTATATGAGATTAATGGAGTTTCTTAGAAATCGTTTATGAAAAAATTCAGTGCATATTATTCAGACGCTGGATTCGTAAATGATGATCTGCATAATGGGTTTTCTAGGCGGTTCAGGCTCCGGCTTCAGCTCTTCCTTCTTACTTTCTTCCTCCATGGCCTGATAAGCGGCTACGAAAACTTCTGCCCAGTCGGTGTCTTTCAGATCGCTCTTCTCAACGCCGCTCTTCTTTCGTCGCGACATTGACATTGCGGTGCTCATTAGTCGTCTAAAAAAAATTTAGAAAAGAATTGAAATTTTAAGTAAGAAAAATAGGTGCAGAGAAATGATAAATGTGTCTAATTTACTTGAAATCAGTTTGGAAGATGGACATGTCACCACCAGCCTGTTCCCCGAGCTTTCTCAGAGTCTCGGCAAAGGGTCCGCTCAGAGCTTGCAATTTCTTCCAAGAGTGTGCGTATTGACGACGAACCAACTCGATTATCGTACTGGTGAGCGCGAGACCGACTAAGATGTAGCCGGTGCAGAACAGCATGTATTTTGGATTTGCTAAAAATGACAATTATTGTATAATCTCGTCGAATTAAAAATGAGGGTTCAACAAAAATTAAAACGTACTCGGAACGACATCACCAAATCCAATAGTCGTCATGGTCACAAAGCAGAAATAAAATCCCTCAAAAAAGCTCCAGTTTTTCTCCCAGAGCATAAAAAGCGCAGCTCCACAAGCTAGATAGATAAGCAGTAGCAAAACAGCCGCCAGTGCTCCCAATGATTTTTTCCCAGTCTGATTGCTGGGAACGCACGAGAGTAACTTCTTCGGAAGCTTCGATCGCACTTTCTTAGCGAGAGAGCTTACACCTTCGGCGAAGAGCTTACCATAGTCGGCGATCACAGTCAAGGTCAAAGGTATACCCACCAGGGCGAATAAGATGCAAAACACGCGACCGAATGTCGTTGAGGGGAAGACGTTTCCGTAGCCTGGAAAATAACGAATTGCATATTTTTTTAAATTAAAATGTATAATGGAATGAACAAAAATACTATTGCTTTAAAGATCAGAAATTTCATTATATAAAGGGTATTATAGTAGGCAAGAGAGAAGCATAACGCTATCAAAGGACACAATGGAGACAAAAGCGACCGGCGAGTTGGCTCCAGTATACGCGATAAGAGCGCGTCCGGAGTAACTGTAAGCGTCCGTCTAATAATCAAGTGGACACACAATGCGTCTGCTATACTCCTTTGGAAATTTTGCCACACCAGCTTCGTCTTTGTTTATTTAAAAAGAGAATCATCACCTATAGTTGTGAGGATGGTACTGGCGAAAAAGACAGCCTGAAGAATGCTCCATCTCTCAGCGATTATCGGCTCCGCTTTGAGTATGTCCTCTTCCGTAGCCGTGATTTTTGGAATAAGGTCCATAGATAGGCCGGAACGAGCTGCGTCCTGAACGGCTTGTTCGTAGGGTCGTAACGTGGCTTCTTCCTGTGGATTTATTGAGTGTATGAGTATATATATATATTATTGGTGCATGTAAGGAAGCTTCATTATTTTACCCATTTCGCTAAATCCGTAAGATTCGTAATAACGCTGCCGTTAACGGAAGATAGCAGTTGCTGTCGTTGCTTCAATAAAACAGTTTTTAAACCGTTAAGCTTTTCGAATTCCGCGGGCAATTCGAGATTCCTAAATACCTGCAAGAAAAAAAAAAATCAAAACCAATCATTCTATATAATCACCGACAAATTTCCAACGTAAAAGCTCGATTTCATCGCAAAGCTTAAAAATAAACCCACTCGCTTCGTCGATATAAATCTCTTTCACCATCCGATCACGTCGGAATCCCACTAATTCCCCAACTCTCTCTCTCTCTCTCTCTCTCTCTCTCCCACCCACAAGAAGCGTCGGGTTCATTATTTCTCGAATCAACAACCGGGATTATTTTCGATCGTCGGAGAGGCACTTGTATATGCACCGCGTCTCGCGGTCTGTTGACCAAACAGAAGTCGTCGTCGTCTGCTAAATACACACGCGGAGAGAACTTTTTTTTTTTTTTTTGCTTTTCTCACATCCCCGCTCGTCGGAGGTCGTTAATAACGTCGCGACGACGGTTTCACCGCTGCCTTAATTGGTCTTTCCGCGCTTTTTCATCACCGCGAATTTTCGCTAAAATTAGATTTGTCGACATATATCGTTTTTTAATTAATTATGAATCGGATAAATGCAAATAATATATAACACACACTTCGAAACACGTGGTTCTGTTTATTCCAAAGCGAATAAGCAGCAGTTCGGCTTCTGAGAGAGAGAGAGAGTTTAGAGCTTGTTTGAAGAAAAAATGTTTATAGAGCGTTATAAAGCTAATAACTCGAAGAAGTGCCGGTAGAGCCGACTGTAGCTACTGCTCCTGTGTGTGTTACTACTACTGGATCCGAGAATATCGATGATTCGACGCATCAAACGCCCCCGACATCATCGAGACGACTCTTAACGCGTAAACGCGCGCTGGCTTTCATTTGTGCGAAAAGACGCCGGTTTTTACTGGCTCGATTACGAGCCCGTTAAAATTTCGCCTGAATATTTCGTACGTTTCATTCTTGAGAGTGATTTTTGAGAGAACTATTTGCAAAGTGGGTCGATTGAAAATTTTTGATGAAATTCACGGATGACTGGATTTTTTATGCAAACACAGAGTATAGATATCTGTCTGCAATATGTCACCGCTTTAGCTTCGAGTGAAATGCAAACATAGTTTATTAAAAAATTCAATTTTGGTAAAATTTTAAAGTAAACAATTGCTCAGCGATCTCTGAAATCCGATTTGCAGAAAAAAGCTCATTTCGTTGTTTTGATTTGGCGAAAAGCGTGTGTTATAAAAATCACGTATAGACGTCGAATCAACAAGCGGCAAAGCTTTCCTGAAAATAATACATCAACGGTTCCCCGCATCGCGCAGATCACACGCTTTATTTGTGATGCGATACTTTTGTTTCTTTTCCAAAACAACGTTCTTAAAGTCTCTCATTCTGAGTCGCAGCAGAAATAGTAACGGAAGCTCTCGCGCCTGCGAACATCTCTTCTCTTTCTCTCTCTCTCTCTCGCTCTCACTGTGTTATACGGCAAGAACTTGTAAAACTGGGACGTATATAAATATCGTAAGAATGAAAAAAATTTATTCTTTTGTCATTTTCGCGTTTGCGTAAGCCACTTGTGTTTCCGACGAACCACGTTTTTTTTCAACTGAATGATGGGATCAATTTAATTATTCAATTTTATGCAATCCGATGCTAAATCATTTTTTGTTACTTTGATTAATTTAATGAAATCTCACCAGTCCTCCAATCAAACAATAAATCATCAGCGTCACCAGCAAACCAACGTGACTAGCTATAGACTTGATTTTTTTCAGCGTCTTGGGCTCGATGCATTTCTTCGGTTTACTCGGGTTACCCTCGTTTAGCTGCTTTTTATCGTCGTACGACATCGTAAACAAAAAATAATCACGTAAAAAAAAAAAGACACTAAAATCTTCAGCCTTTTAACACTCTCTCCTCTGTTCCCGCATCTCACTCAAAATCTCGTAAAAAATCTCGTTAGTAAAATTCTCCATAAAAACCAGTCGCTACTTCACCAAACCGATACTATTACGATTTTTTTCTGCTGAAACTCGATCAGCTATATCCGCGTCATTTTTTCCATTTATATAGCGCGGACTGATTATCATCAGCGCGATCGAGCAAGTGGTTAACGCGCGACTAGCCGAGATTTCGGAGATGCGAGATGAGAGAAGCATCTCTTGCGCACATTCAAATCGGCGCCAGCGCAGTGAGGCCACGAGAACGAGTCAAGCGAGCGTATCTCGCTTGTCATTGTATGCAAAAGTATGAGTCGGTTACTATTCATCGTGATTTTTTAAATAGTTCGAATAGGTCAAAGTATTATTAAAAATTAATTACGAGAAGAACGACACAATTGATCAAAAGAGTGGAATCAATATGACCAGAGTAGTCGTGGGAAGTGGGTGTCGCTCCTGGCCGTTTCTACGTCACGCAAAGTACACAGCGAGACTCGAGTGTCCGTTAGGTTGGTATTGGCAAGTGGGCCGTGTTTCAGTACACGGCACAGTAGTGAACAGCAGCCAGCGCAGCGTCGAGAGCGAGTGAGAGAGAGAGAGAGAGAGAGCGTTTTCTCGGATATTTTCTCTGGCTCGGGTGCAGTAGTTTCAGCCTAGTTATGCGTGAGTATCTTCAATTTCTACCTGTTATTCCATATCAATTATCGAATCCTCAGTAGAGGTTGAGATTTGCGATTTCGGAGCATATCTTTGATGACACGGAGCAGAACGAACAGCTTCGGCACAGATCGATAATATAGCGGACCGTTTGGCAAAGGCCGCCGCCGACACGACATTCGCTGTATACTCCCTCCTACTCCTTTCGGTCTTGTCGGGAAGTGTCATTTATAGAATGGGGCGTATCGACTTGATATCTCTCGGCTCTGAATTCAATTACACGTCGATTAGTCTTGCATCTTTCGGAGCATCGTTGAGGATATTATTGCCTCCGTTGCTGCAGCTGTAACGTGTCTATCTTCTTACGTGGGTCGATGCGGGACTCGTAGGTTTTCCGCTGTTTGCAGTTTACACCTGTAATTGTTGCCTTTTGCTGTAGTTTATTGCCCACCAATGACTTTATTTGTTTAAGAGCCGTCGGTGCGATTGTTTGTGTTGATAGTGGCTTACATGCAAAGCGATAAGTATAGCAGGAAAGCTTGGCCTCGTACGTCTACTCTGTGTGTCACTTGTTTGCACCAATTACTTGATATAGCTATTGATAACCATCGCAGAGACGATGCTGTCCTTAAGTGTAATAAAGAGCTGCTTGATTTTTTTTCCACAATTTACTCATCAACTGTGATATTTGTATACATAAAGATTCAAGGGGTCTTGTGCTCCGAAACGTAGTAACGGTTAGATGCAGTGATATTGCCTTGTACTCTTATTGGATAGGGCAGAAGATTTGATTGATGAATTGTCTGATTACAAGGCTCGAGTTCATTCAACCAAATTTTTCATCAGATTACAAGAATGTTTTATATAATACACCTGTTATAATGATGATTCTTTTTGTTGCAGGTAGTGAATAGTTAAGCTAGATCAACACATCCACCAAAATGATTGGTGGCTTGTTTGTCTACAACCACAAGGGAGAGGTCCTCATCTCCCGGGTGTACCGCGATGACATTGGTCGCAATGCAGTGGATGCATTTAGGGTCAATGTCATCCATGCCAGGCAGCAGGTACGCTCGCCAGTGACCAACATCGCTAGGACCTCCTTCTTCCATATTAAAAGAGCCAATATTTGGCTCGCTGCTGTTACGAAGCAGAATGTCAACGCTGCCATGGTGTTCGAATTCCTGCTTAAGATTATTGATGTCATGCAGTCTTACTTTGGAAAGATCTCCGAGGAGAACATCAAGAACAACTTTGTTCTGATTTACGAGCTTCTCGATGGTAAGAACCAGTGCCAGTTGAGTATACTAAGAGAGCGAAAAGCAAATGAACAAGCTGATTGATGATTTTTATCTTACAGAAATCCTTGATTTTGGTTACCCACAAAACTGTGACACCGGAGTACTGAAGACCTTCATCACACAGCAAGGTGTGAAATCTGCCACGAAAGAGGAACAAGCACAAATAACATCACAAGTAACTGGACAGATTGGATGGAGAAGAGAGGGCATTAAATACCGACGCAACGAACTCTTCCTCGATGTATTAGAATACGTTAATTTATTGATGAGCCCACAAGGGCAAGTACTAAGCGCTCATGTAGCCGGAAAGGTTGGTATATCTTTAAATTGAAATTACTGAAAATTTATCATTTCTGTTGATGTTAAACAAAACTCTTACATCTCAACAGGTGGTCATGAAATCCTATCTATCCGGTATGCCTGAGTGTAAATTTGGTATCAATGATAAGATTGTAATGGAATCTAAAAACACGAAAGGAGGCGGAGGACTGGGCAATGTTGGTGGAGATGATCCTACTGGAGCACGATCTGGTAAGCCTGTAGTTGTTATCGACGATTGTCAGTTCCACCAATGCGTCAAATTATCCAAATTCGAAACGGAACATTCCATTAGTTTTATACCACCGGATGGAGAATTTGAATTGATGAGGTAAATAAATTTTCATTGATAATTTTAATGATTTTCGTCGGATCGATAGCATTTGATTCTAATTTTGCCGTGTAACTTGTAGGTACCGCACAACGAAAGATATTTCATTGCCCTTCCGCGTAATTCCGTTGGTACGCGAGGTCGGCCGCACTAAAATGGAAGTCAAAGCTGTACTGAAGTCTAACTTTAAGCCATCTCTGCTGGGACAGAAAATCGAGGTACGCGTTCCAACGCCCCTGAATACTGCCGGGGTTCAATTGATTTGCTTGAAAGGAAAGGCAAAATACAAGGCCTCCGAGAATGCGATTGTTTGGAAAATCAAGCGCATGGCTGGCATGAAAGAGACTCAGCTCTCCGCCGAAATTGACTTGCTGGAGACCGACACGAAGAAGAAGTGGACGCGTCCTCCCATATCTATGAACTTTGAAGTACCTTTCGCCCCATCAGGCTTCAAAGTTCGTTACTTGAAAGTCTTCGAATCGAAGCTGAACTACTCTGATCACGATGTTATTAAATGGGTTAGGTATATCGGCCGAAGTGGTCTCTACGAGACGAGATGCTAATAATACTCCGATTCATTCGTTAATAGTAAACGAGTAATCTCAATACAGAAAAAAGAAATATGGTTTTGTTATGATCATGTACACTTGCGAAAGCGACGAAATCACCTGGAGTTATTGTATCTTATATTCAGTAAAACAAAAAATGTATGCTTAACACTGATACCGTAGAGATATAACACACTTGTCTTCAATAGCTTGACTTACGCGGTGAATCGTTGCAAAGACGAATATATAGCTTTTCTGAGATTAGGTGTGGAAATTTGCCAAGACGACCGGGTATTGAAAATCACGATAGTTTTCGAACTGTCGATATTTTGTAAGATCAGACGTAACGGCGCCGATAGCGACGTTTATTAAATTTTTCAATGCATGGGTGTTTGGTAAGCGTGCGGCTCTCTGTAGAATGGAGGATGAGTCTCTTGTCTCTTTAGTATCATTGTTTCGCCCGATGTTGACCATATAATCGACATTGCCTCTGGTTCATAAACAGTTCATGACAGTGATTCTGTAGACAAATACCGAATAACGAGTACCAAAAGACGTGGAAAGAAACTTTGTTGTGGGAATATATATACTTTGTTCGAGTTTTATCGAGTAAAAAAGTTTTGTGGCTTTTGTCTGTATATCAAAGTCATTATAATGTATGTTGAAATACATGTGCAACTGATACAAACATCTTGTTTATTCGCAATTATGGAGTAATTATTAGCAAAACCTTGGAGATCTTATAAATATATTATTTGAATGAATTTTCAAAATGATCTTTATCAGTTATTATTGAGAACAATGTTAAATATTAAGGAATTGAATGAATTAGTAACAATGTTTAACAAAGATAATATGAATGTAAAAATTGTTGCCATCGCCGACAGAGGAATAGTGTCATATCTCAGGGTGATGAGAGATGAACAGATTTAGTACTGTACTACTAAAATACGAACCAAAAAACCAAAGTATGACGTCTTCTGTCAGCGAGCGGGCTCTCACCAATATAACAGCATGGAGATTACATATCCAATAGTATTCGAGAACGTGATATGCATTCTTTTAAGAAAAATTATCGGCTAAATTAATTTTTTTTTTTACGTTTCCCAATCGGTTTCATTTTATATTACTTTTATTGAGCCTGTGTAATAAATTAATAAAAGTTGATGGTTAAATAAAAGCTGTAAAATATTTGAAACGCAACTGATTTCCGCCTCCCAAAAAAAACAAAAAAAAAACACCAAACCAAGTAGTAGAGTGCCGAGTACCATCAGACCGTCATCAATCCTTCACCGGCAATTCATCCCATCCCATTCGCACAGAGTCATGCAGCGGCAGCAGTAAAAAGGAGCAACAGCGTTATACTCTCAGCGTGTAAGTATATATACATATATAGAGAGTAGTAGGGAGCGAGCAGACCTAACCTAAAATCCTGCTCGCACAGGCAGTGTCTTCTGCTACGGCGCATGCGAAAGGCCAGCATCAGCAGCAGTTTTTCTCTGGCGTTCGTTCCGCGTGTATGTGTGTGCGCGCTGGTGCACCTATCCATAATACATTCTTTCTTCCATCGCGGGCGGTCCGCTGTCATGGATTCCGCGAGTGAATGGTCATCTCCTTCTCGGGTACATCTTCGCAGAGGTTAAGTGCGTCGCTTTTCTTCGTCCTGGACATCAGGCTCCTGCAAGCTATACAGTTTACTTAGACGAGCAGCGACATGTCAGCTGGCCCGGGCTGAATATAGAGAGTTGTGTGGAGCATGGCTCGAGTAGTCAGCTGGTGCTGGCGGGCTCGTCGCCGACTACAATACGCCTACGTGAGTATATATACATATATGTGCACATAGGCTTATATACATGCAGCTCTCTGTGCTGCCGTTCGATTTTTCAAGCCCCTCGCGGTTCTGCCTCCCTATCGCTCTTGTCCTCCTCACCTACTCCACTCTTTCGCCTTGGAGAACGTGTGGACGCACACACGCCCTTTCTAAATCTCGTTGTCGCCGGGAACAAGTGTGTGCTCGTCGTGTGCGGATAAATAAACAAACAGGAGCGCGAGTGTCTAAGACAAAAAAAGCGAAAGAAGTGAAACCCGGCAAAAAGGCTTGATATTTGCGCGCGCGCAGCATGTGTCCAATAACGTAGAGGATCAGTAAAAACGGTCAGACTCGCGTCGGATGAAACTAACAATAGTGAACCTCTGAAAGGAAAAAAAAAAGCCCCATAATATCGAGCAACGATCCAGTGTGTGTAGTGCACGTTTATATACCCTCCGGCGGTGCAAGAGCTAGACCATCGGAGGGTAGGTAGCAAAGTAAGTAGCTGGTGTATGCGCGCGCGTCGCGGACGGAAATACGCCGCTGCCGCTTCGACTCTCAACGTAGACTCTTGCGATATGGCACACTTGCGCGTCGCGCGGAATGCCAGTGCGTGACCGGAATTCGCGGTAGCCGGAATTTCCCTCTATACACAGCGTCTTCGTGCGTGCGATATCGCTACTCTTATATATACTTCGGAACTTGTAACCTGTATATGTATATATACATGTATACACACGCGATGAGATGCAGCAAGTGCTGAGGAAGAAGGTTGTTTAGGACGGGAACGTAGATATAGCACGATGACAGAGGGGTGTAACAGCAGACGATCCTCGAGGCCTGCGGCACGACATGGACGGGCCGCTGCTTTGCTGCATTACTACGTCGACTGATAGCAGTGTGTTTTTCACATATGATTCTTGATGTTGTTGGCTTTTGATGTTTGTTGCTCTCTGTTGATGTTGTTGATGTTGATGTTGACGTTGGGGGCAAAATCTTTTGCGTTCTATACGAGTAGACGTTATTTTGTTGTTGTCGGTGGTTAATTGGGTTAAGGGGCTGGAGTTATTGTTGAGTTTTTCTTATTGGATTATTATGTGCCCGTGTGAGGCGTTATAGGTGCTATAGAACGTAAAACCTTTTGCTCTCTTCTGCGTAGTTCTCACGATGTACATAACTTTCTGGCTATACACATATGTGTATAATCATGTAAATTGAGCGTGTGTATTATGAAAAAATAAAAAAATTACTTCATGTATTTTTAGTCGATGTTTTCATATTTAATATCAAACATAGGTATACTTATAGCTTGGATGTATAGATATGTAACTCTAGATCACCTTTCATGTATATATTCGTATGTTGTGTGTATGCGATGCATCAGATGCATATAATGCAAGAAAAAGCATCGAGACCTTGATTCAAGAAATAGACGAGCTATAACGAGATTTATTCAAACATTTTTTCCCGTCTCTCTTCACTTGTATATACGTGTGTATATCCACAAACACACGTATACAGAAGGTTCACCTCGAATCGTTAACATCAATTTCCGTAATTTCAGCAGCTGGCACTGGACACACACACACAAACGTCGAGCAATGCTCAATTCAGGTCAATTTTACCACTAGCCAAACCTCTCTCTCTCTCTCTCTCTCGGCTCATCCTGGCGTGAAAACAAATAAAATAACATCGCAAAACGAATCTTCCCGTTGTGTGTATCGCATTTCACGCGAACGTCCGAGAGAGATTTTTTTCAATCCTCCGCGATGATTGTGTATGAGTCGCACCTTTTTATATCGACGCTCACGCGCGTATGGAAACTTTGCGTTGTGCGGTAGTTTTTCATAAACGCTACGCCGTCGAGTTTTCATGTACAAACTTTTTCCCTGTTTGCAATGCTCTGGCAATTTGTTTTTTTCCCTCACATACACACATACACCAGGCTGTTCATGCCTCGCGTCTCTCGTCCAACGCTTTTGTTTGCACTGGACTTTTAATGGCTTTTTTTTATTTACGCCGCACTTTGATTTGCTGCTATGCTCTCTCTTTCTCTCTTTTTTTTGCGTTATCAATGACGTTATTCGCGATACGTGTCGTTTTCATTCGATGTTTCATTGTACGGTAAACGTGTGTGTTGGGTATTATAGACGCCAAATTGTAAAGCTATGCGTAGGCGTAAGCTTCTGCGTATAAACACTCAAAAGTATAAACGTGTCTATGAGTGTATTTTTATATCCCGTCACACACGAATAAAAAAGATTCGATCAAATCGAGTATAATTTCATCAAATTTTATTCACAGCTACCTAATATAATGTACAAACGTTCTGCCGTCGTTTTAGAACTATACCTCTCGATTCAAAATTCTTCTCACGTCGGATCTTATTACTCAGTCACATAACGTTTTTCCCCAATGTACAGCAGTCCATTGCCTGTGCTTTTTCGACGAAATATACGTCATATATACCTACTACCTACGCCAGTGATTTAAAGTCGAGCTCGAATCTTTGTTATCGCGCGGCCACAATTCAGTGTGATTTACCGTATAACTCGGCCTCGCGAATACATACACACACACACACACACATACACAAAAGTAATAATATTCCATATACAGTCTCTACATATATACACAACAAAATCCCGCGAAATTCGAATCGAATTTTCGTGAAGCTTGCGCGCGCCCGCAAGAAGAAGTCTCTGTCGCGGCTATTTTTAGCGATATGCTTATGGTAGATGCCCGCTTTCTTCTCACGTTCCACACACGCTCGCAGCTGCTTTTTCTCGCTCTCAAAGTCGATTAGCTCTGATGCCGTGCGGTGGGCGGCGATGGAAAAACTCTACAAAGCCCTTTTTACCCCGCTATGTGATGGGTAATTGGATGGAGCGAGCTTTTATAATAAAATCGATAGGTTTTCGAGAGAAAATTGCTCCTCGTTGTTTTTTTTTTCGGTTAAACATAGAAGATACGCTCGATATAGGAGTATATAAATAAAAAGCGCAATAAAGAATTTAATAATGCGTGTGTGTGTGTGTGTGCTATGAAAGCTCGGAAAAAGCGCAATTCCTTGCCGTTTGAAATAGGAGATAAAATGACAAGTCGCGCGCGCGCGCAGCAGTTTGTTTTCTCTTCTTTCTCTCCGGTGCTTGGTTTTTTTTTTCTCCTTCTTTTCTTTTTTCGTTCACTGGCTTCCTTTTCAGCTAAACCGCTCGGTCGAGTGTGTATAGTGCTATTGGATTCGTCGTCGTCGTCGTCGTCTGTAGCAGCGAAGCGTCGTCGTCGGCTTTAGCCTCGATCCATCTTCCGTCCGCTGTTTTTGTTTGCTCACTCGTGGATCGCTGCCACCTGTTAAGGATCACGACGTTCTTTTCTATTCTTTATATGAGATTTTGCTTAGCAGTATACTAGGTTTTTATACCGTATTGTTAATTGATAGCCGTTTTTGCGAAAACGCGATAATTATGGCGCTGTATATATCGATTTCTCGTTTTTCCACCCCCTTCTGCATTATCTAAATATTTCACGCGTAAATATTATAATACACAGCGAGTTACATACAGGGATTCCCGTCATTTCGATTATCTCCGCTGAAATACGCTTATAATACACTCTCTCTATACTGCTGTGTAGTGTATACAGTATGCGCGAAATTGATAACGTCACTTATTAACAGAAGCGATATCCCGGTGTGTATATAGTTGTCGCACTTGGTGCGCTAGCAATTATTCCGCATTTCGTTACACGCACATTTGATTTTAATGACGTTTTGTAGCTCGATAAGCGCACGCTTATAATTTAATGCAAAGCTCTCTCGTAAAACCGGTGGATGTATCAATTATGCGCTCTGATTTACGACAAATGTTAAAAAGTGAAAATTCAATCGTGGACACGTGCGCTCTCGGTGTATAACACATTACTCGATGTATGAGCATATACGAGTGCACAGCAGAGTGTGGCGTTTAAGCGTCTTAAGGCTAAGTCGCTCGATCTAATATATACTTAGAAGCCTCTTTGTAATCCTGTAATCAAAGAAACCCTGTCTCTCGCGCGCGCGAGCTTCGTTTTTAAAACGTTATATGTATACCTATATGTTGTATATCCGCTGCGTGTTATAATGCCAGCCGCCTTTAAGAAAAAGAAAGAAGTTGCTTTTTGGCGATTGAAATATATAAGCGGAATTCAGTATATTATCGTGTGTATGTTGCGAAGGATAATTTATAGATAAGAATCGTCGTAGGGATATTTCAGATGAGATACAGTGTGTTTTAGCCCGCAAACTGCACGAAATCAATCCCCGGTGTATGTATATGTAGATTCATATATAGGTATGTGTATAAGAACGACGAGTCTCGTTTGTTTCAAAAACATTGGACGCCGAGATTATACACGTTATATATATATATATATATATATATATATATACACGCACACACACGTACAGGAATCAGAGTCACATGCACACGAGATATTCCTTTCGCGTAGATAACGACGCCTGTATCGTTATTCTCTTTCTTCGCTAAAAGTAGCTTTCTGTGTCACGAAATTGTCCTTGTTAGAGAGATTTAAATCTCGTTCGAACTAATAAAACTTTCAGCCCATTTTTCTCCTCGAATATCGCGCTCTGCACATATACACACTTTTCTCTCTCTCTCTCTCTCTCTCCCCCTTTCATTATATTTCTTTATTAATATTTCTTTCCGACGTTTCCAACAGCTTATACTGCATAGTATACCCCGATACCATCTCTAGAAAACTACTAAGGTCGTTTTCGATTTTCGCCCCGATTCTCGACAAGCAGCGACTTAATCAATGCGTTGATTTGCATATAATTGCGCGCACGAGAATTTGATCGCGACCTCTGGAATCAAGGTTACACTGCACGATTTCCCCGTTAAAAAAAAAATCTAATCAGCAGTACACAGCCTCTCCGCTGAAAAAAAACTTAATCCTAGGCGCGAAAATCCAACCAGTACAGTGTGTGTGCTATATTCATAAAGTACATACAGCACGAAAATAGGCCGGAACAAAATCGTCGTAACAATTGTCGAAAATACATTCGTGGCGAGTTCAGTCATGCGATTCTCGCAGATATATATAAAACGCCGGTTCACACCCCCCTGTATACATACACACATACTCGCGTATATATACCTAAAGCAGAGAGAGAGAGAGAGAGAGAGAGAGAAGAGAATCTACGTCACCGGCTTTGGCTTTCGTGACTCGGCCTAATGGATTGATCAAACAGTTTCTCTCTCTCTCTTGCTCTATACACGCGGCCTCACGTACTTCCACTGCTAGTAGCACTAGCATACTGGGCTCTCTCCCGAGAGGTGTTGATAAAAAAGCAGCAGCTAGAGTGTGCTAGAGGGAGCTAGTTTTTCATTACATAGAAGTGCTCCGGCATGCATGAGTCGCTCCCTGCGTGTACACTAGAGAAATCACCATGTACACACACAGACACACACACACAAACTCGAGAAGAGTGAAAATTGACTTGGTTAGGGCTGAGCTTTGTGCCGGTTTCTTTTTTTTTTTCCGGCGCGCTTATTATACCGCGCGAGAGATCTCTCGAGAAGTTTTCCGCGGCGTTTGATAAACGAGAACAATGTTTACGAGATGGTGTATTTTTGGAGTGTGCGTTAATTAGCCCGCTGCTCGGCTCTGGCATGTGCTATATCGATTCGCTTGGTCAGCTTCGCGCCAGAGAAAAAAAAAGCACCTTCTCTCAGGCATAAATGTATATATAAGGACATATGATTTAATTGCGAACGAGACCGAGGTATATGACTGCACGCGGGAGAGTATAGCGCGGGGTCAATTAAAGCGATGACTGTGCCGCGGCCGTACTTATTAATCAATTAGCTCTCGTTAATGGATGGCTCTTTCGTCTCGAGAACGGGTCAGGTCGTTTGACGTCAGACCGTCTGAGACACACTTTTATAATATGTATACGTATAAATATTGTAACTGTCGTGTGAAATCGCGCATGAAAAAAAAAAAAAAATCTCTGTTTACCCTAGCGAAATAAACATCGGAGTGCGCGCACACTTCTCTCGCACTCAATTGGCTGTTAAAAAAGCTACGAACGTACGTCGTTCGGCTAATCGATAAACCAGAGAGAAAGAGAGAGAGCTTGTGCGTGTACACACGACTTTTTTTTTTACCTTTCCCTTTTTCAGCTCTCTCGAGCGATTCTCATTACGGTGTAGGATATGCCCAGGCGCTTTTTTCGCGCTCCACGAATTCGCTGGTGCGTGCAACAATTTCCGCTTTTCTCTCGCTCTCTTCGTGTACACGTATACACACACACAGAGCTTGACGTGCTGCCTCGTGCCAAGCTCCCGCTTGATCAATTTTTCAGTTTCTCCCTACTGCCTTTCTTTTTCTCTCTCTCTCTCTCTCTCTCTGTCTGCGCGTGTATATATACGTGAGCTTTTCATGCAGCTCTCTTTTCGCCGAGGAACGAGTAGCTGCTACTGCTGCTGCATACACCTTCGTGATCTTTCTCGTTTTATGCGCGCGAGTATACGTACGCGTTGATTTATCGGCTTTTCTCGGGGAAAACTTTGCGATTAAATCTTTTTTACTATTGTGCCCCGGTGGCAGCCACCAAGGGAATAATCGGCTGCTTCGCAATTATTCTCTCTTTCTCTCTCTCTCTCTCGGGCTCATGTTATATGGCGCGTCTCTAACGCTTTGACTTTTTTAACAAACTTTTTATTCAACCGCCTCGAACACACACACACACGTGTATATTCTAATCGGCTTCCTACATCACGAAACGAGTCGCGCGGAGGAGAGATTTTAATCTTTAAACGGGGCGAATTGTGTCTCAGCTGATTTTTCGGCCGTACGTATATGGTCCTTTTTCCTACTCGTTGTTGGTTCGTCGTCGTCGTCGTCGTGCAACGCTACTACTCGGCCTGGATACTCAATTCCTGCACGTGCCGCAACTTTGCTATTCCGTTGCCAAGTATCCCCTCGATTTCCGGTGTATACGCCGCCGAGTCAAATGAAGAAGAAGAAGAAGAAGAAGGAAACGTACGGGGGCACACATAAAAGATAAAGGAAAATAAAACGCTGCGCACGCACGCCTGCTCTCTCTCTCTCTTCCTCGCGACAGCACGAAAATTCGCGAGCGATAAATTCCGCGCACCGAGTTGTCCTTGTATTCGGCTCTCCCTCTCTGTTTTACGAAAATTAAGCGGCCGTTGCATCGGAGAGATAAGGTTGTGTAAGTAGATCGATTCCGAGTCCGGTCAGACCGATCTGTGTAATTTGATGTAAACATATATGTTCCTCTGCTCTCTCGAAATAAAAAAAGCACGACGCGCGCGAGCATCTCCGAAGGTGATAAAGCAGTAAAGAGAAAAAAGATAATGTATGCACAAAGAACGCTGCTCGGGCCGACGTAAGGGTCTCTGGATATCTCTAGCACGGAAGAGCTTCTCGGAAGTGTCGTCTATCTCGTTATGTATACGAAAGTATGAAGAGGCGAAGAGCGAGAAGAGTGCACGTGCTATTCTATAAATAGATCGCACTAGCTTGCTATACCTTTGCAAAACGGGTTAACGGGCTGATTACAAAGAGGTGGAGAGGGCAAGGGCGCGGCTCTCTTTTTCAAAATTCATGCGCGTCCGAGCTTGCAAGCTCTGCGAGCGCGCGGCCTGAATTTGAATTTTGAAAATTTGATCTACTATACCTAAGTCTCGCGCAGCATAGGTTAATAATACTGTGCTTTTTGTCGATCGGCTGTTTCTCCTCGAGTTCACGGATGAAGAGGAGACTCGCGTACACGTGCACATAGCCGTCGCGTAATAATCCGCGTGTAAAAAAAGTAATGGCTGCTATATACTTCGCCGACGGAAATAGAGATCGAGTATAGTTGCAGTCGCAAAAGTGCTCGGGGATGCGTTACGCGGATGTATATCGCATTACGCGCTCTTGCTTACATTTACATATAGATGGAACGGATAGATTTCCCCGTTAGCAATACGTATAAGTCCGTATATACATATATATATATATATATATATATATATATATATATATATACGTGTATGTGTGTAACTCTGCGGCGATAAATTTTTAAATTTCATCATATCCCCGCCGACAGAAATTTCGAAATAAATAATACACGCGGCGACGAATTATACTAGATCCTAGAGAGATTCTCTGGCTTTAAGGAACGTGAAAAAATTCAGCAGCAGTAGCGAAACAATTAGCAAGTGTTAACGCAGCAACGACGACGATGAGGAGATAAATAGACGCGAAGAGTATAGTATAGGCTAAGTGGGTCATACAGCGACAGCTGGTTTATACTCAAAGGAAGGCTGTGCAGGTGAACTGCGCGATCCTCAGCCAAATTCCGCTTCACAACAGCAGCAGCAGCAGCAGCAGCGAGAATTTCTCTCTCACAGATATATTATAGTTGCCGCTGCCGCTGGTGTCAAAGTCCTGCATATCAGCCGCGAGCGACGACTTCACGAATAGAAAGCTCACAGCGCCGCGCGTTTATTTTCGTCTAGACCCTTTGCAGACGACGAGGCGTTCGATGGATCGAGCTTTTTCTCTCTCTCTCTCTCTCGTCGACACGGCTTTGTGCGATTATATGCACCGGTCGATGAGCCTCGGTGTGACGTGTATGCTAGCTTTATTTCACTTTTTCAGTGGATTAAATGGTATAAATATAGCTAAAAATAATTAGGTAAACAAGCTCTGTGTGTATACATATAGTCAATCTTCGAATATCACACGAGTTCGTTAGCTCCGCGTGTATAATACGCTCCGCTGAAAATAAGCCGCGCGCGGTTTTCTTCTTGCCTTTTAAACTCGTGGGCTACTGGACGTTTTATTATTAGTGCCGGTAGAGCAAGCATGTGCGTGCGTGGGCCTCCCTCTCTATATGCATTCGCTCTAATTTTAGAGAATTTTTAAAGAGCGCTTAGCCCCGCGCTGACGCTATATATGTCGGATTCAAGAGCAAATTAGGGTAATGGCGAGACGACTAGATGACTGATGTCGTGGAGTCCGAATTTTTTATCCTTCGTCATTATTACATGTAGCTATAAAAATTTGAAACGTTGCTCGTCAAAGGGATTTTTCTCCCGCACAATGTTTGCCGCTTTTTTTTTCAACTCTGCTGTGTGTGTATATATTATTTGAGAGATAGAGAAGCTGATGATATACGCTGCCGCGAAAGGCCTATGTTCGGTGCCAAATTCTCATTCGTTGGCAACGCTTGTCAAAGCAACGTTCGCGCGCATAGATACTATATTTTACGAACTGTTTCAATCGCTCGCGCGTTTTCGTGGAAACAATGCCGCCGCTAATTAATGAGCGCGAAAAATTCGAGTCGCGCGGCTAAAAAATAATGTAAGATAATGAATTTTATTTTTCCCACCTACTGTGTGTGTATATGTGTTGTCTACTCGAGAGTGCCCACAGTCGTATGCAAATGTAACACGTGCTCGGAATTTTAATTGTGCTGTATATGCACATCGAAAGTGTGTGTTGTCGTGGTGGGTAATAAAAAAAAAGTAGTATACGTAAAGCGATAAACTATAGCTTTTGGAATGAATTTTTTAATTAGATAGAATAAAATTGAGGAGAAGCTTTTCGGTTAAAAATAATGACGGCAATATATTCGTGCTAGATTAGCGCAATAATTTCGTGGAATTTATACGACGTTTAAAAATTCTCATTCGAGCGTATGTATGTTCTCTCCGGTGCGTCTATTTTTAAAATTCGACGACACACGTGCTATATGCCCGGCTTGTACATTAAACAAAGCAACTAATAGCGAGAATCGCCGATAAAATTTTATTGTCAAATAAAATTTACAGGCTACTCGCTCGAAAGATGCGACATGCTTCATAAAACACCCTCGCTCACTTCAAAATAACTTCAGCGAGAGTTACACGTTTACGTATATATAGGTAAACTTTTGCAACGGCGATTTTTCATTTTTTATTCCGCTCCCTCGTATAAGCTCGTTGTTGCAGCTAGTGTATCGCGTTATAAAAAGCATCATCGTCTACCGTACGCTGGCAGTGTTTCAGTATCGCGACGACGAGCAAACGTTATACTATTACACAAAGAAGATATTGCGGCGTGAAATCCGATGTATCATCGGTTCAAATCAGGTGGCGCATATAATCAACAATTGCCAAGAGAAACGAAATAATAGCGTCTTTTAGGAGGCGGATACTTTTTTTGATTAATCGCCCGCCTGGTGTATAGTTGCTAGACAAATATTTCGGAGTGATGATGTTTGCGGAAAAAATAAATCTCAACAACGTGGTATCCCGGATGTGTATTAGCGGTTAATTGCCGACATATTTTGTTCGTCGGAGATAATTAATGATTTATCACCTACTTAGAAAATATATACAATTTCAAGCGCACAGTAGACAAAAAAACAAAGAATACACCTACAGCAAATCAATCAGACTAGAAACCTCTCTCTCTCCGGCATATTCCATTTGTTTCGGTCTATACTCCGCAAAAATACCCTCTCCCTCTAATCGAGTCCGTAGAAATTAATATACGATTCTAAAAGAAGGCTCTGCTGCGCGCTGGCAACGATTCAAAGAGCGTCTGGATATCAAAAGATTTCTCAATTCCCGACGCTTCGCTGCATTAAGGGCCTCGCGCAGCTCTCGCGGTCAAATTCAATCTCTATCTCGCTCTTTTCCTCCCCACCTTACTATATAGCTTCTCTCTGTGTGCATCACGTGTGTATTTGCGCTTATAAATATTTATTTACCAGAGCGTTTCGTTTGATCAGCCATTGCGATTGGAAAGTATATCGGTAATCAGACGAAATTACACAACCGCGAACGATAGAATCCACCGATAACATCGACTGCACATTTGTATAGGGCTCGTCAGAAGAAGCATGTGCATGACTGCCAGCAGAAGAAAAGGCAAGGATGGGTCTTTGTCGCTTGCAGTAGCGGCACTTTTTTTCAGCAGCGCGAGCTCACTCAAAGAGAGAGAGAGAGAGAGAGAAAGAAGCTCGCTCGTGCATCGCGATTGCAATTGCCCCGTCTCGCGATTTTTCGCTAGCCTTCTTCTCTTTCTCTATATACAAGTACCAGCGCTGCTGCTCTCTCTCTCTCTCTCTCTTTCTCTTTCGTCCTCTCTCGGCTCGTTTTTTTGTTTTATATTGCTAGCTGAATCGCACGTGAGCCGCATCGAAATACACCTCGGGCGACTCGTAGTCAGCAGAATTTTTCATTGCTCCTTCGTCCTTTTCCCCACTGACTGCCTCCCTCCCTCTCAATACACTCCTTTCGTACAGGACTGTATAGTGTGTCTGGCCGTCTGTCTCTGTGTGTGGATGTGCGATTTCTAGCGCCGTCGGGGAGAACGTGTGGCCTAAACGCGAGTATTCCAGTTTCAACGATCGACTCGTCCTTTTTTACCTCTTTTTCTCTCTCTCTCTCTATGGTCGGAGCTGCAGCCTGAGGATAATGGCTCGGCAATTATAACGCTTCTAACGGTTTAATGGCAGCTTTTCGCTGGGATTTATTTCACGGCCGAGTATTGATTTTCCGATCGTCGCTTTTTTACTTTTCGCCTTCGCTCACTCGCGAGAAGCGTATTGATTGCCGCAGTTCTCGTAATGAATCGCTCGGTATGTTGTGAGCGAAAAAAAAAGAGAGAGAAAAAATGTAGGTGGTGCGGAGCATTAGTTTCTATTTTCTTGTGCAGCGATAGGACGATAGACAGAGAAGAACATCGGCTTGCGACTATAGAAGAGGTCGTCGAGGAGGAGTAGAGTATCCGATTTCAATATTAATAAAAATCTGACACGCGTCGGTCGGATACAATAGAAATTTGATATGCGCTCAGGCTCTCGAGTACGAGGAGGGAGAGCAGTAGAGAGTGTGTAGTGACGGTATAGTAGCAGAGGTCGAGACGCCGAGCAGAACGTCGCGGTGTATACGTATACGGTGTATAGGATGTACCGAATTTGCACTACAAGTGCGAGAATCCGTGTACTACGCGCGGCTCTCTCTCTCTCTCTCTCTCTCTCTCTCTCTCTCTCTCGACGTCCGCATAATGCACTTACGAATCTCAGCTTATCAGATAACGCACATGCATATAGTGCGCTTGCGTGTTATGGTTTATTCTGCATTAAACATACTCTCCAAGAAACATAAACTGTTATTGATAATTATACACGTGCAAGAGATTGCAGAGTTTGCTTATTATTATTTTTTGAATTTCGCGCCACTGTCGGTAAAGCAGTACTCCAACACCCCCTTACAACAAAAACTAATAAAAAATCCTCAATTTCTGTTTGCAGAGCACAGCAAACGCATGGCACCATCAGTGACTGTCCCTCTCTAACGGCCGGCTAAAGCGCCATAGCAATTGCTATCGCTGTTTTAGCGTAGCCCCTTAAGCCGCGTGTCATCGCACTCGCACGCGTCCAAAAGCCTCAAGACGGCGACGACGCGACTCAGCAGTATGAGGCAGGTGGTGGTGCTAGAGCCGGCGGGCAGTGTCCTGGTGATTCGGCAACACTCGCTCGGTAGCGCCACCACCGGCACTTGCGCTACGAACCAGTCGACGACGACGAGTTCGAATGCCCTCGAGGCTAACGTCGCCAACACGCCAGCCGACCACAATCAGAACAGGATCGTCGTCGTCCGATCCTCGGCCCTCCAGCCGCCGGTACGTATCTATATACACCTAGACACAGTCGCGTTTAATTGCAATTTTGCAAGAGGGAAGGGAGTCTGCCCCCTTATATATGTCCGCGGGGGATGCCTTGTACTCGTCGCCTATGCATATTGGATTAAACGCGCTGCTATGCTGTGCGGCTGAACCCTGAACTCGGTGTGTCACGTCAAGAGACGCGTGTGCAGATGGTTCTTTGTTGCGGTTCTCTCAGGAACGGACGCGTACAACCTGCGGGCGGGTTTAAGGATCGTTCTCATTTGAGAGGTAGATCTGTGGGACGCGCGCCTTTGCAAGTTTAACTCGTCTCTCTACGGAATACTCTACTCTACGAAGCGAATCGAATCGAACGTCCATTCACCGAAGCGAAAAACTCGATGCAAACGAACAACGTAAGCTTCGATAATACTGTATATATACACGTCGCACTATCGTGACGCACTTTTGCACTCAGCTCGGTGCACGTGTCCGTGAGAGACTAGAGACACACCCTCTGTTATACATATACCCTATATCCCTCCATAATGGCATTATCGAATTGCGCAATTCCAGGCGGCGACGTCGGCCGAGAACAACATCAACAACAACAACAACAATAGCATCAGTGGGAGGACGACGTCAGCGCAGGTCGCGAAGACGAACGAATTACGCCAGGAGCGTAGTCAAGGAGATGGTATTAAAAAGGTCCAGTTGAATCGAACGAGTAAGGATGACTCTGCAGGTATTTCAGAGTCGAAGATCGTCGAAGCGGTTGACGTTAATACGTTGAACGGTGAGTGCGGTTGATTTTCGATCCATGTATAGGTATGTCGATGCATAATTATGATTGAAAACAACGCCGGGAATCATGTAGACCTGACGCTCGTACTTTTAATGAGGAAAGAGGAAGAAGCAATTAAACTTGGTATAGTAGCGTGATGGTATAGATACGTGTCACGTGGGATGAGCTTGACACGAGAGAACTATTCCGTTGGATATATATATAGAAGCGAATTCTCTCCTATGTTTAATTCCTAATTTATTGTTATATTACTAAAGTAAGAGAGAAAATTCGTTTAACTCTTACATAATATTTCCCTGACGTTTATATACGAGACAGTGGTGTAATATAGCATTTGTCCAAAACAGAGCTTTGCTGTGTGAAATGCGTGCATTTTCCAGCTGAATTAATAACGTTTTGTCGTACATTATACACAACGAATTGAATCGTTTCCAAACGCTCGCGCGCTATATACGCCGATAACAAATGAAAAGCCGGAAATTGTCGTGGCCATAGTATTGCGAAAATAATTACTCGCTGTGCACGTTGGGGCTAAGCTCGCTGGTCATCGGAAACAAATTGCAATTAAAGTATGAGGATCGATATCGCACAGGGGGCACACGTGAAATAAAAAAAGCTTTCGATGTATATGCAGCGGCGTTCTTGTCGAGAGTGTGTGTGGTATATAGGCGACGCGTATCAAAAGAAAATCAGGAATCAATTACCGTTTACGGGCTATGTCGTAAATCACGAATTTCTAATATATAATGCGAAAGAGTAATTTTTGAAGAGACCAATGAATCCAAGGGTGTCGCGTGCGGTAATTTATAGAAAACCGAAGAGAATATAGATTCTTAATAAAAAAAGCGTATAATCGTTCTCGTAAACTCGTCTCCTTCAGACTGTCCGACGCACACACAATGGAATTTCAGTCGCTCGTTTGAAATCGATTATACTCTCGTCGAGTAGTCTCTAACAATGCGAACGTCAAACGTCGCAACAAAGCTTCGTAGGAAAAAGTCTTGCCTCGTAGGTCACAACCGCGAGCAAAACAGCGAGTCGTCGTTCCATACACTACAACTCGAGTGAGATGTACACAGAAACACGTATATATACACGCTGGACGACAAAAAAGCTCATCGAGTGACTTGTTTTCGCTCGGTTGACGAAAAGTTTCCTCCGAGAGCGCCAAGGTCGCAAAGTTCGAGATAATGTACATCCTTCCAAGAGAAGTATACGGTCTATCGAACGTCGAAGCTAAAAGCTTTCCGCGTATACTCTCTCTGCAAGCTCGGCGTGTAAATCATTGAACCGCGTTCTTAATTGAATTATAGTTAGTAGTGTTTTGACGGCATCGAAAGAATCTTCGTCCGCAACCAAGCGCAGAGACAGAGCAGCTCGTTATCTCTCTATCTCTCGCTTTTAGTATAGTAGTGCCGTATGCACTAGCATATTAGGCGCTGTACATATATCCCGCGAGCGAAGCCTCGGGATTACGGAAGCTCGAGCTTTAGACGCGCGCAAGTTCACGATCGAGAGCTTCGCAGTGCTCGTTCTTTCGTGAATATTAGGCCAAACGCCGCGCCGAGGTCGCGATTCATTCTCCCTCCACTCTCTACACACACACACACAAGCATACACATACACGTAGAGCAAGTGAGTGTGTGTAAGCCGACGGCTGCTGTGGTCGCGGTGCTATACATTTCTGCGCGGATAATTCCGTTCGCTGTAATTGGGATTATAGTTTACGACGCTTAACTATGGCCGCCCGCGGCAACCCAACCAACCTCCGGATTTGCTCGCTTCGTTACACACACTCTCTCTCTCTCCTCTCTCTCTTGCCGCTAAAGCTCCCCCGGACACACACGTGTCTTTGTGCGTGTCTACCTATATATACATGCAGGTAGGTGTACGTTGGAAGAGAGAGAGTTACGCCAAGCGTTTATTGCGAGCGGCTGCTGTGTCGTTGGCTCGTGATGTACACATACGTTCGTGTGTAGGTTGGGATACATATACATAGGCGGTGTGTCTTCGAGCTTTTACGACGGCTGCACTACTTTCTGACTACTTTTCGATGCTGATTGCCCTCTGTGACCGCCGACTCCGGGGGCGGCTTTATTCGCGAAATTGCTTCATTGCTTTATTGTTATATTATGTATACTTCCCTGATGTAAGAGAGAGAGAGAGAGAGAGAGACTTACGGCTGGGACTACTTCTATTTTTTAGACGGTGCTTTACTTTATTCGCCTCCAAATTGTCTCCTCGCTCGTCTTGATCGTTTGATATTCAAAAGCAAGGCGTGTAAGCGTATATTATACGAAGATGCTCGCATAAACGTGGAAGAGCGTAGTTTCGTTAAATATTGAACGAATTGAATCATATACCGCGCGACGTAAAAGTCTTCTTTCTCGCGTATACTTTTATCGCTCGAAAAAAGTGTTGTACGCGAGAAATACCGCGTAATAACGCGACGAGTAAAAAAAAAAATCTTGAAGAATAAGAAACAAGGTGGTAGGTAGCTTGGTTGTTATTATTCAGCCAAAAGTGTACCTCAAGTTCGCGCAGTCTCAACTTTCGCACAGCGCCTTATCTGGCTACTCTCTCTCTCTCTCTCTATTATTTAAATTTTAAATGAAGCCGATCGCGCGGCTACCAAGAGCCGTCTGTGGGATAAAAACTAGTCGAGACCTGCATGAATTATCTCGGGGGCTTCCCTCGATCGATTTTCCAAGGGATACATGTAATTCGCGATCGATCGGCTTCACGCATCAGCTTTATGAGGGCATATATACAGGGCCGAGGGTAGTACCTATAATAAAAAGCGAGAAGAGCAGCAGCGCCGTAAAAGCTCGGCCGTAAAACTCGAAAGCTCGTTGCTGCAGCACCTGGTATATAAATATAATTCAGTTGGCGCGAGTCGGCCACTTTTCCCTAATCATCCCCGATGATCTCCAATCAAAACGAGCGTATACATATATATATAGCATTGGCGATAAAACAATCAAGCCGATATCGCGCCCACACCTTCGCGCTATATTGATTCGTTAGATCCCGGCCCCGACGCGAGTCGCATCGTAATAGCCACCGTTCTAGAAACCACGCCAGACACGTAGCTTTGCTTCTTCTTCTCCTTCTTGTACCTATATATATATATATATATGTGAGGTGATGAAAAAAAAGAGCTGCTGCGATTTTCCACAATATTTGGATACGCACGTGCGACTCCTCCGTCTTTTGTGCCGATAATCATTTCGAGAATTCACGAAGAGAGAAAAAGGGGAGAGAGAGGACACACACCGAAAGTTTACGGCGGATATTGCATTCCGAGCGTTTTCGCCGCTCCCAGGATTCCGGAGCCGCTAAAATTATGGGACGACGACGACGACGACAACGACTCGCTTGGGCTTTTAATTCAATTTTCCGCGCTTGTAATTTGTCCTCAGCTAGCAGGCGAATTGTTTTCGGGAGAAAAAATACTCCGCTTTCTACTTCTGTACTTACAGATCGAATTTATCGAATTTGAATTTAAGAAATAAAATACGGCCGAGATCGAAGAGTCTGGGAAACTAAAAGCTCTCAAAATTACGGGCATAAATCCCGGACTCGCGTACGTATTGCTTATGCAAAGTGCATCAGCGACGTCGTTCCTCAACGTATCTTGCGAATAAATCAAGCTCAACGATCGATATACGTTGTAGCAACTCGCTCTCAAATTGGGATTTTCGTGAAAAAAGCACGAAAAGCTTGCGCTCACAGAGGAAAGAAGGAAAGTTAACGCGATAAGTTTTAACGCGGCCCTGTGCCTTTCGCAATTAAACTTGGCTTTTAATTGCAAGAGAAGAGATGCCGTGAGGCAGGAAATGTAATTGTTTGAACTCTCTCTCTCTCTCTCTCTCTCGCTCGCGCGCGGCATCTTTATAAGGTCCTTAACGCGCTGACGCGCCGTGTCGTGCGAACTTTGGATATGCGATTCTCGCACGAACGTCTGTTTACCGTTTCTCTCAAGGATCTTCGAAATAAGTCCAGGCTTGTATATATCTATTTTCGAGGCTATTCGAGAACGAGTATTTTCATTAGTTCCAGTGTATAGATGGATAATATCGCGGAATCACTCTGGAAACAAACAGCTGTGAAAAAAAAACCGATGCTTTCGCTTACAGATAGGGAGAGGGAAAAAAAGCTTCGGCGCGTGTATAACACAGACATCAGGCGCGAGCTAATGAATAACCTTCGTTGAGGGGTCGAAGAAGAAGCTATTCGATTTACTTAATCTGTCGGGAGAAAAGCTTCCACAGAGCCAAGTATAGTCGATAAAAATTCATCTATATACACACAGTGCGTAAGTATAGGCTATCCGTTGTCGACACGCGCATATACTTCTATAGCGATGGATTTCCAATGACTCCTTATATTTTTTTTCTCCGATAATTCCAGTACATAAATATTAAACGCGTCTCTTCAAACGCGCCCACAGCAGCCTATCCACGATTGCTCTGGCTATCGACCTTCTCCCTCTCTCTCCGTTTTCTACGTCTCTTCGCTCGTTGTTTCTTTCTGTACTTCTTTCCTCTGGAGCCGATCGATCGCGAGGAAAGAGAGAGCAAGAGAGAAAGAGAGAGAGAGAGGGAGTTCATCCTCCGGCGTCTCTAAGCTCGACTAGCTTCCCAAAAGCCGCAGCTGCTTCTTCGGTTTCTCAAAGGAAAAAGATGAGGTCACGAGACTCGCCGTCGGGAGGAGGAATTGCGCGCGAGAGCGAGTTCTTTTTTTGAAAACCTACACGGCTTGTTTCTGGGTTAGCTTTCTCCTCTCCTTTTGTATATACTGCGTGTGTACACACTTACACACACAGGGATGTTTTTGTGTCCTGCGGAGGTAATTTTAAGGCTCGTGGGTAAACAAGTATACTCGCGGATATACACTTACTTTTTGAAGTTTCGCCCAGAGTTCGCTGAAAGTTACTTTGCCGAGAGACAGAGAGAGGGAGAGCGAAACCCCCGCGCGCGCGCGGAGAGGAAGTAATTTCGTTTAAATGCACTCGATGTCGGCCCATAAATCCACTCCGTTAACTCCCTCCCTCTCTCTCTCTCTCTTCCAGTGATTTTAATTCCTTTGTCGCGAGCCGACAGCTGCCGTTATTCTTAGATTTACTAGGTGACTTATGTACAGCCAAGGCGATGTTGTAAAATACACTACACAGCAATAGCGATGCTCATAATTTACATGACATTAATGGAACCATTGACTTAGACCAAGGCGTTTAGGGCGTTAGACGATACGACGGGGTTGGAGGCTTTAGCTTGGCATCGTCGTAACGTCTTATAGCCGCGCTAAAGTCAGAAATAATTGAGTGAGCGAGCACTTATAATTTGCGGTCAATCATCCTAACGCGACGACGACGACGACGAGGCGCGGTTAATCGTAAATTATAGACACACAGGTCGCACAGTTCTATATACTATCCGATTTGAGTGAATTTTTCATGAAGCGATAGACCAGCCGTTCGATTATCCTCGTATAAACAAGTGACGAAAGCTCAAGAGAAGAGCGTATATACATATAGCTGAAGCTCGATATACATATAGCTGAAGAATTTTTCCCAGCGGAGAAGAAGGAACCGAGAGAAAAGCCGTGACGAGTAGGTAATCTTATCGATTGTCTTAAAAAGGCACTGCGAGTCTTTATCTTTCTCTCTCTCTTTCTGTCGGCCCCTTTCGAATAACTACGACTAACGACCGGCGACTCGCACGTCCGAGGTCTCTCGGGCCGGAGGAGCAAGAGGAAAAAAATTGAGAGCGAAGGACGGCTCGTGCGCGACGTAACTACCGCGAGACGTGAATTCGTAAGGGCCTACATACCGCTTGGGACGCGAGCTTTTTTTCTTCTCTTTATTATTTCGCTTTTTCGAGTTAAAAAAAGTCAAGAGGAGACGGATGAGAGAGTATTGCGCTGGAAGTAACTCATACAGCCTGACGCGCGCGCCTCTGCGAGATAAAGCTCAGACGCGCGGAAAAAAAAGGAGCTTGCAGGAGAAGTCTAGTATACACACGTCGCTCTGGAAGAGTAAGAGCGAAGAAGACGGAGAGCGGAAGATTAGTTAGACGGCACGAGTAGGTTCCGATGCCAACGGGCGAGAGGTCTATATATGTATTATATCCGAGAGTAAAAAAAGTGCAGTTGAGCCGTGTGCGGTAATTTACGAGCCTACATACACATACACACATGCCAAAAAAGGAAAAAAAGTTGGACACCTCGCTTTGACGCGTGACCCGGTTTGTATCGGGAGTCACGTATATAATTGATCGTCGCGCGTGTCATCCTTTTGGCGTTTCTCGTTTTCCAAGCTCGCACGGTTATCGCTCTCCTCTTTTTCCTCGAACATAACAGGGGGTCGTCGATTTAAAACAATAATTCGTGCAGCCTGGAGTAATAATCGAGAGAGAGAGAGAGAGAGAGAGAGAGAGAGAGAGAGAGAGTTATCTCCTACGCGGCATCTCGACGCCGGGATTTCGCCACATTAAGCGTTAACGCCGCAACATATTACACCGGAGGCGCGCGCAAGGTGTCTCGAGTCTCTTGTGCGCTATATACATATAGCCGTATACACATACACAGAAGCAACTTTAGCCTCCAACCCTTCGTAGAGAGCTTGTGTACGTGTCAACCCCTTTAGATTATTCTCTTTACGAGCTGCAGCAGCAGCAGCAGCAGTAGCAGCAGGAGCCGAGCAAACGAGCGCACTAGGGCTTTCTCTGCTCGTTGACGTGCCGGAATCGATTAACGAATAAATGCGCTCACCGGACCTAGACGACCGGTCCTTTGGCCTCCGACCTAACGACAGAGTTCTCTATCTCTCTCGCTCTCGCTATAGCTCTGGCCTTTACTCGAGGACATTAAATCCCGAGTGGAGAGTCGCAAATCTTTCGAGAGCGACGCTCCCTCGAGGTGCAGCTCGCTTACTCTTTTTCCCTTGCTTTTTCTCCATCTCGCTCACGGCTCAAAGAGAGCTGCTTCCGATTCCGCTGGGCGAGATTTTCGAATTTACCGGTGACGCGTGTTCACCCTCTCTCTCTCTCTCTGTAGCTCGAGTGTTTGCCGATGACGCGCTTGATTTCTCTTTCACTTCGTTTAATCAACAACCGGCCGTTTTTTTCCGCGGGAAAAATCAAATTACAAAGAGGCGTTATATAGAGGAGATAAAAATCGCAAGCTCTAAAATGCTTGTACACAGCGTATCAGTAGCGGGGAAGGGCTTTACATAATGTAACGCACTCGCAAGAGAGCACACGTGTTATATCCCGGACGTATACATAATCCCGAAAATCCCCGTGTATAGATATATATACTCGGACAGGCGCGAATCCGGCTATTAATCAGATTCTCTCGATAGGGATAAAGTCAGAGGCGCCAGAGCGAGTGATTTTTAGCCGACGTGCAGCCGCCACCGCTTTTTGCTCTCATCCATGCTATGCCAAGCTTCACTGGCTCTTCTATATTATACTCGATGGATCCGCTATATACGGTATTAGGTAGCCCGAGCTTTATCTCTAAGCTTCCTTCACCTTTGCGGATATATATATGAATTGATATAATTTTGAGGATAAAGTATACGCACAAGTGCAAAGAGAAATCTCGGCAGAATTTTGAATCAAAAAAGCACTCTCGAAATTCTATAACTGCACTCTCGTAGAGCTTTTCGCCACCTATTCCGTTCCCAGGCAGAGGCGGCAGCTCCTTTCCTGGGGTCACTGCTAGGTGGCAGCACTGGTCCTTAAAATTCAAGGCGAATCCCCTGGACTTCCCCTCTTTCTCTCTCTCTCTCACTCAGCGAAATACAAAAGCGCGGCGCGACGCGAGAAAAACGACAATAAAGCTCGGCCATATGCCACCCTCTCTTCTGAGAGAGAGAGAGAGAGAGAGAGAGAGAGAGAGAGATAATCCGAATTTATCCCCCGCTTTGGATTTAACTCTTTTGCCGTCTCTCTCTCTCTCTCGCCCGCTGCGTCTTCTACTTGTATATACGTGCGCGACTCTCTACTCGCAAGCTTTAATTAAGGCGAGTTGGAGTAGCCGTACACAAAACCGATCCTCGGCGTGTCTCTGCGTCCCCGAGATAAGAGCATTAGGATCCAGTAGCTGTATACTGCTCTCTCTCTCTCTCTCTCTCTGCACGTTTTGGTTTGGATTTTCCAAAAGCGTCTTTTTGTTGCGATACACGCGCCATATATACAATACACTAGTAACAACAGCAGAAGCGGCGAGGATTTACAAGCAGCGTACTTTTCTTGCGTAAATTGTAAAACCACATTCAGCTCACTCGCCCCGAACTTTCAATTTCATTATCATAGTGGTAGTATAGTGGCTATACCAACGTTAAATCATCCAGTTGCACTAGATCGCAATTTCGGAGCTTACAAACGAAGACGAGCTTAAAATTCAAAAATACAGAAAGCAATACATTTTCCAAAACATCGACATACACACACACACACACACACACACATATGTGCTAGCTCTGTACGCGATGAATTACAAATGTTCTCTCGTGGTAAAATATAAATCGATCGGCGTTTCCGTGTGCAGTGTCCAAACTGGGTCAAAGAAAAATCACGTTTTAACAGCCGTTTCTTTTTTTCAAAGCCAGGAGCGCGTGTCCCTAGAATCGCCATTAGAGCGGAAAGACGAAACAAAGCGTAGTAGTAGTAGTAGTAGTACACGAGGAGAATTTATTACCCTAGCGAACGTTTTTGGAAATTGAATCTCTCTCTCTCTCTCTAGAGCAAAAGTGCCAGAGAAAACGATTTCGCACCGATCGATTACCGGTCAAACGCAGACGCAAACATTAACGCATTAATCCGCTCTCGCTCTCTCGTAATCACCTTTCATTAAACACTCGGTACGCGTGAATTTAGCGCGAAATTGCAGCTTGCGCGAGGTTAATAATTGACTTTAGCCAACACACGAGGGAGAGAAGCCGATATATATATATATATATACAGCGAGAGGCTTCGAGCCTGTATAACTAGTTAGTTTAATAACATTTCGGGAGGCAAAATGCCCCCTTCACCGACAAAGTCAAGTTTCCGCGA
Source organism: Pteromalus puparum (assembly GCA_012977825.3). Taxonomy (NCBI): domain Eukaryota; kingdom Metazoa; phylum Arthropoda; class Insecta; order Hymenoptera; family Pteromalidae; genus Pteromalus; species Pteromalus puparum. The sequence goes on from CM053171.1 coordinate 54,963,375, forward strand.
GCAGCAGTGCACAGCATGTATACACACGTCGCAAACATCGGTAGCAACGCGACGTATAACGCGTATAGTCCGATTCTCGCTCGAAACATGCAGATGAAGCTATATCGATGCGAAACAGCAGAGCAGTAGTAGTAGTAGTAGCGGTATAGGGCTGAGAGAGAAATGACCGTCGGTAGTAGTAGTAGCCGCTGCACCGCCGGCGGTAAACTGCTCTACACTTGCTAACAGCGTTGAAATTCGAGCGGGCCAGTTGCATTATTCAAGTAAATAATCCATTTATCACGCCGGCCACTGACGTTCTACGCTTTTTCCGCTACCGTTGCGCGTGCAGTATAAGCCGGTCCGCTTAATTTCAAAAGCCTTTACATCTGGCCGTATATATACAGGCTCGGTGCTAATGATCTATACTGATTAGGCGCTTGACGTTTTTCACGCTTTTTTGGCTTTTATATATAGATAGGAGGATTAAAGCCTTGACACTTTTTGAATTTTCCGCTCGGTAATTTTCGATATATATATATATCGCTTTTTCTAAAAAGATTCGCGAGAGCTTCTGATCGAATTATTTATCGATTCCGCACTGATAAGAGCTGTACTGCTTGCCAAGGCATATAAAACAGATTGACTTATTGCTCTTTCATGTGAAAGACTCGTTTCCCCGCCAACTTCTTTACCGAGAGAGATAGGTAAAATTTGGCCAATACGTTGTCCTTTTATTTTCCTCTCTCTGAGACCGATTACAAACATATTCCGAGATTGGCTAATAACGAGACGAAAAAAGCTCGACGCGTATCACAATAAGAAAACTCTGGGGGGGGGGGGCGAGGAATAATTCAACGAATCGAATTATTCATCGATATCTCGTAGATCTTTCTCCGCTCGTGGAATGTACGAATTTTTAGGACGGCAGAGTATAGTCGCCGTCGGCGCATATAAAGCAGATTGACTTATCGCTTTTCCACGTGACACTTGCGTCTCCCTTGTGCAGGACCTAGATCACGCGTTATAAGAGCAGGTGTGCATTATACGTTCGCGAGAAAATCAAGATACATCGATTTTTTCCGCGAGTGCAACGCATTTTTCTCTCAAAGGGAAAGAAGGAGCGATAAAAGCTAGGGAATTACAGGCACTCGTCGAAATGACGTCGAGAGAGAGAGAGCCATGTGCTCCGTCGTGCCTGGCTGCTCCTCTGACGAAGGCGACGAGGCAGGACTGTCGTCCTGGCACTCGCACACACGGGGGAAAACGAGCTCTCTCTTTCTCTCTCTCCTGAAAAGTGTCTGCTCCGAACGGGAGAGAGAGAAGGAGGTATAGAACGTATATATAGCTATATCTAGGGGCTGTGGCCGCTCGCGAAGCTGGATTGGTCGAAGGGGTGCGCGCGCGTGTTGTCGGGGAGGGTTGGAGAACTGCAGCGATGCCAAGCGGGACTAGTCGAAACTACGGATGTGCTCTCTCTCTCTCTCGCTCTCTCTCTCGCTTGCAAGCTCGTTCTCGTGGCTCCGCTCACGCATATACAGAGTCGCGCGGGCTAGCTCACTCTGCGGCTCCCGCCGCTCGGGAGCAGACACGCGGGAGGCCGACATATAAACATATAACAACACCACCGTCACATCACCTCCTTGTCTCTATATATACAACTCTTTCTTTCTATCACTGTAATATCCTTCTTCATCTTCTTATGTCGTACATCCGCTGTGTCTCTGTGTATCTGTAATCTGCATCACACACCCACACACACACACACACATACACACACGAACACATCAACACTGTGACTATCTCTGTCTGTCTGTCTCTCTGTCTGTCTTGCCTGCTGCCTGTCTTTCTCTCTGTTGTATGTATATCTGTCTTTGTTGTCGCTGTTAACGAAGAGGATAAAGCCGGAGAAGAGGCAAGAGAAGCTACTAGATAGAGGAAGAAGCGTTAAGAAGAAGAAGAAAGAAGAGCGGATCGCGAGTGAAGGAAATAAGCTATTAGGAAGAAGGATCACGTGCTTCGCTACAACATACGAGTGCAAAAAAAAAAAAAAAGAAAACAAGCTCCGAGTACGCTCGGACGAGCTGCGCGAGTTATTTGTTTGTCAGCTCTCTCACGACGAAGCCTCAGGTAGAAGCGACGGCCGCGGAGGTGCCTGCCGCAACGGCACCACACTCCAGAAGGTCACCCCGTCGCAGCACGTGGCCAGCAGCAGCAGCATCAGCAGCAGGTCTGGCCATACGCGGCGGCGATGTGCCTCAGGCGCGACTCCGTACAATCCAGCATCAGCACCACAAACAGCTGCACCAGACAGAACCGCGTGGCGTCAGCGAATTCTTCAGGCTGGCGAGAAGACGACGCCGTGTCGTTGTCAGGGATGAACCTGGTGTGGACAGATAGCCAGAGCAGCGGCAGCAGCAGCAGCAGCAGCAGGAAGTCGATACCGAGGAAGAGGACGTGCTGCACGTGCTGCTGATGCGTGGACGCGACTGCAATAAACTCGTCGTTATCGGTGGCGAACAAAGTAACAACAATACCATGGCCGGTTACAACCAGCAGCAACAACATCAGCAGCATCCGCAGCAGAGGGTCGTCTACCACGCGACATACCCGACACCACTCGCACCAAGTGAGACTTGCTCGAGCGCACGCACGACATGCAGTAGTGTACTACGATTTTTTTTTCTCTCTTTCTCTTTCTCTCTTTACTCTACTTTCTATCTTTCTCTATTTTTCTCTCTTCTTCGCTTCTTAGTACGTAAACACACACACACACACACACGCACGACACGATACCTCATTAGGCATATACACATGGCAGTGCTGAGCGGTGGACGCACTGGATATGTGTGTCAGTGAGGCGACTGTGCGGCTGTGTACATACGCCACGAGCTTTTCATTTACACCCACACATACATACACGTACACACAGCTTTTAGTTCGCAGCTATATATACATGCTACACCACCTTGGCTTTTGATTGATGATCGAGCTCCTTTCGAGCTGCGGCCATTAGTTTCAATACATACGGCAAGCTGCGTCGGGTATGCTTCTCTCTCTCTCTCTCTCTGAGAGATTTATACACATTTATCGGCTGTGATGAATCGAGGAACCGAATGCTTTCTCCTTCCTTTCTTCTCCTTACGAGATTTGCTTTTCATTAGCTCTCAGCTTTTTCAGCGCTTATTAAGTATATACTAGAGAAAAAAAAATCAGTATAAAAAGGCGCGGTCGACGCTCATTAGCCTCGTGAAATCTGTCGGCGTTATCCGCGACAGCCTCTAATTCGAGAGAAGGCGATTAACGATCGTGTGTGTGTGTGTGTGTATAAAAACCCCACCCCGATCGAAAATTACACACATCAGCGAAGGGGGTACAAAGGTAGATGTGAGCGCACGCAACGAACTAACTTGTACGGAATGTGTGCCAGCTTCGTGTGTATTATACAGCCCTATAGTATACACAGGGGAAAAGAAGGCGACATGCATCGTATGTGTGTATGTGTCTATAAAAGACTCTCTCACGCGCTTTATATACTTTCCGTGCCTCAAGCTCGTTATACATACTGCAAGCTTCGGTGGAATCTCTCTCTCTCTCTCTCTCTTTTGGCCAGGCCTATGCTCTTCTTTCACTTTTATCGTCGTCCAAGCGCGGCTCTTTCATTATGCGCGTCGTCGATTCCTGACGTATATGCAAATCTTCGCTCTGTGCTGCTGCTTTGTTTCGGTCATTTGAATTGATAATGCACCTCCGCGAGTGTTTACGGTCGAGACTCCGTGCGCGGAGCTTTCTTCTTTTTTTCGGAAAGAGAGAGAGAGAGAGAGAGAGCCGAGAAGGAAGTGGTGCTTTTTCGGTACTGGCTTTTATCGTCCGGAATGTTGGTCAATGGATTCTTGTTTACTTTTCTAATTAAACCTCTCGACTTTTTTACGCGCATTCGTTCGTCCAATTTAATCGTGATAAATGAGGCCCTCCTGATAGAGATAATTGTAATCAATACGGGTTCGAAAAATTGTACAAGTCACAAGCGTTTCCGATGGCATTATTATAATGACGCACTGATTTCCGAAAGAAACGAGACGTCGCTGCAAGCTTCCGTCATTATGGAACAGGGTCAGACACGAGCCCCTCGAGTTTATCGCATCTCGGGACGAGTCTCTCTCCGCGCGCGCGGCATTACAATAAGAAAGCGCGACTCGCAAAACTCTTGCTTATTAATCCGAGCGTCATCTCTCTCTGTCTCTCTCTCTCTGTAACTGGACGTATTTCAAACTTTATTCGCGCGAGGTATTGTTTTTTTTTTTTCATCTTCCCCACGCGCTATCTGCTTTTTTGTTTATCTCCACAGGAGGGAGAGAGAGAGAGATACGGAAACGTCAGTTGTGAAACTCGACAATTGGTTCAAGGTTCCGTAGTCCGACGTTTCCGAATGCATTACTTTTGTATATGTATACACACACATAGACACACACACACACACACACACACACACGCAAATATGGAACGACTCGCTAAATTCGAAACGAAGTTCGCATGCATACACACGAGTGAATAAGATAATGCGAATGGAAGGAATTACTTTAAAAGTCCTGTTTATATGAATTGCTTTTTATATAACGTAGCCGCATAATATATAGACGCGCGCACATGCATGCACATATATATAGCCGCAGATTTAATAAGACGCTCTAGATCTTCTTGCCTTGAATGCGGAAATAGAATTTTTACTCCATACCGACGACGCTCTGTGCAATGTGTGTGTGTATGTATCGAGTTATATAAACGCGCGGGATGTTTTGAATTTTAATATTTTCTTAGCCTACTACTATGTTTCTAAATAATCGCGAGTTGTATTTCGTCCTTGGTAATACCGCGAAAGCTTTTAGAATATATTCGAGTATTACGATCTTCCGCGAAAAAATCCCGTAATTCTGCTTTATCACCGCAGCGGTGTGTTTATACTGGGTAGAGAGAAGGAAAATAAAGAACATCATAATTATGCAACGTTATACAATATACTCACATATATTATACGGCAGAGAACGAAAAAAAAAAAACAAAAACAAAAAACAAAATCGATATAGCGCAAAAAGATATAAAAGCCCGTTTTTTTTAAGTGGCCGTACTTTTTCTTCTGTTCCATGAAATGCATTCAGATGGAGATCCGATCAAGCTACCGGAAAATTTGGAGACTTTGCCTCGCGCTGAGCATTTCCCTACGCAGAGGCATCGATGGAATACCAACGAGGTAAGTGACCGATGTATACTTTTTCAAATGAACACACACAAGCTTTATACTGATGCCTGTAAATCACGCTGGTCTTGGCGGGAAAAAACGAGGGATTTAAAAAATCAATTCCTCACGTAAGTAAATTGGTATCGCGATAAAGCTACGTGTGCGTGATGCAGAGGGAAAGTCGAGTATTATAGTATATAAAAAAGCTCACACGCGGTTTTGCTTCCTTAAAGCAAATAATCTCCGTACTATCACTGAAAATTAGCTGAGATTTTCTCTCTCGTGTGGCGACAAGAGTAAATCGTCGCAGGTCAATACACGTGTTTCAGGATAAGCGAGAGTCGTACCACGTAATTCCGTCGCAACATGCGATACGAAAATTTTCTTACGTACTCGCGAGAAGAATATAGGTCGTTGTAAAATAATCGCACCTAACGTGTATAGCTCGTTAAACGGCTCTCGATGCATCTCTGGTCGTAATTAAAATGAAAAAAAAAAAAAAGAAGAAGGAAGAAGCCGAGCCAAGAGAACACATAAAATCGCGCATTCAAACGTAGCCGGCGAGGCGCGAGCGCATAATGAAAGGCAATTTCGGCCTCTGCCTCTCTCTCTCTCTCTCTCTCTCTCTTTCTCTCCCGCGTAAAAGAGAGTGTATATGTGGATCCCGGGTGCTTTTTAATTTGTAAACATATGCGCTCTAAGCGGCTTTTTATAGCGAGGGCATGAATATATTTACGGAGTATTTTCGGGAGGGAAGAGAGTATAGTATAGCTCGGTTAACACACACGGACACTGCATACAGATGGTATCGCGTAGTTCGCGGTCGGCTCCGCTCTATAGTTCCTCTTTTTAGTCTCTGCTCTCGTATAATAGTCGAGGCTGTGCTACAGAAGAGCGGTTTCAGAGTTTCGAGGCTAAAGAGCGAGCGGTGCGTTTCCGCAGACTACTACTATACACCGCGTCGATATGTGCGGCCAACGTAATGCTTGCAAGTCTCGCTGTATTGTAATTAAAGTACGTATTTTTCGCACATCGATTCAAAATAAAATAAAAAGAGAATCAGCAAAGCTATAACGCTCGTAAAGCCACATCAGGTATTAACCATTGAAATCCTAGAGTAATTTCAAACATCGGGCCGATAACGCCACGCGCGCGCGCTCAACGAAGCGAAATCGAAAAAAGAGTATAGAAGAGGGGACGTGCAGTTTTCCGCCGCGAGCACAGCACGTGCGGCACAGAGCTGTCTGGTACAATAGTAGTGGTATACGCGCGCACCTTCACCAATGCACACGTCCACCCGCTGCTGCTATACTCTGACCCCGCTTGGCCTCCGATCAATAGCTGGAGCGCGCGCTTGGTAGAATTCTGCGCGCGCGAGGAACGTCGCCGTTGCCGGGAGAGCTAGTGCTAGAATAATTGGAGAAGGAGTATAAGAGGCTTGAGAAACAATGCTCTTGAGAAAGAGGTGTAATTGGAAAAAAGCGTGGCGTTGTGTGTAATGAATTTGCGAGAGAAGCTGTAAGAAACGTTGGAGAGATATGCGTATGTGGTGAGCTGTCTGGGATTCTGATTTCTTGAAGGATGAATCGGATAGACGTTCATATAACTCTGTAACTTGGCCGAAACTTCACAGTTAGTTCGTGTGTGCGGAGGCGCACGAACGCGCGACTACGACAAATCGGCAAAGTTCGATGATGCGACTCGTCACGCAGAGAGAGAGAGAGAGAGAGAGAGAGACGAGGGAAACTCGGAAAGACCGCGAGAGAGGAGTATAATTCGAGCCGTGCGCTTGGAGCTCTATTAATATATAGGAGAGCGTCCCGGTATAGTCACCCGATCTCTGTATTTTTTTTTACGAGAGATCCTCGTGTCGCGACGCCGTTTATACCTCGTTAAACAGCTGTTTAGCCCTGCGCTAGAGTTGGGTGTAATTCGCGTCGTAACGAAAATTAGCTTTTCGAACTTTCGACTATATATACACGGACACTTCGTGCAAGCGGCTTATCTCGATGAGCCGATTTATTTTTCCCTTCGTTTGGTGAAACTCGGTTAAAAGGATTGATGCACAATATTTCGCGGTGAAAGCTGTTAAAAGTTCGTTAAAGATCGTCGCTGTGATGATGTATGTGTGTATACTTATACACGCGAAAAGGTAAAAACGTTTGGCGAAATGGAATCTCGAGAATCACGTGCTAAGCGGCATATACACAACGGCGACACCCGCGCAGTCTCTCGATTTTCCCCTCCGGCGCGTGTAAGATTAATGAGCTTTTGTGGCTTTGGGCCGAGAGAGAGAGAGAGAGAGAGAGAGAAGTGAAAGCCGTCGTCGTCGTCGTCGACTCTTCGTCGCCGGAAGTAGACCAAGAGATGCCCGGCGATATATACACATACTCTAGTGTGTAAACACGTGTGAGACTGAATAGCCGCTTTCTTCGAGAAGCTTCTTCTTCTTCTTCTTTTTGCTTGGCGATCTTCGCTGAGCACACATTGTTTTGCAAAGAAGCTTTTTTTCGAAATAATTTTGTTTCCCGCGCGACCCACGCACACGCCTCGCTATTTCCAGCGCGTGTTCCTCGGTTCGATGCTTTTTTGTCCGTTTGTTTTCGCAGTGTACACAAATCCTCTCTAATTGAAAACGAGCTGTGTGGGTGTATAAAAAAACGTTGCGTGTCGTAAGAGAGCTTCCCTCTACTCTAGTAGATTAAAAATCAGATAGGGCTCAACCCGATTGCTTAATGAGGTCGAAAGCAGCGGTAGCTGTGCCGTCGGAGGGATGCAGCTGATCACCGTGTCAAGATCACGTTTTGCCTTTAGCCCCTTATCCCTTGGCTCTATGTTTGACACGGATAATTATCCTCCTCCTTTATCGGCTAGCCCTGTGTCCGCTGCTTCTTACGAAAGCTCGTTGTTTTGGCCCATATGAAATATATGAGTTATAGTCGTCAGAATAAAGAAAAATGAAATGTGCAAAATTCACTCACTCGATCTTTCTCTCAGCTATATAAGGATGAGAACGTGCGACGCTTGTATAAAAACTCTCCTCAAATTTCATTTTGATACCTCTTCGTAAGATCTATGACAGTTCATACCTACTTCCGCATGCCGGCTCTGATATAAACAAAATTCAAAGACTTTTTAAGTGCGGTAAATCACACGAGGAAAGAAAAAGAGAAAGAGAGAGGAAGGGAACGGAGAAATAATTTTCAAGAATTTTTGGCACCAGCCGCTCTCTCTTTCTCTCGAGGTGGCTGAGCAGAATCCCGAGACTTTAAGAGCTCGCGTCAAGTCCGAAATCCGTCAGACGCTCCCCGCGTAGTCTTATTCCGCGCGAACTGCACGAGTGCGCGCTTGATCTTGTTTTCTTAGTCTTATCGCTCACGAGCCTCACCGTAAATCGTGTCAGGCTCTTCAGCGCCATTTTTCTCCGGGCCAGAGCTGCGTGTACTTATAACGTATACTATATATGCGACTTCGCGTGCTTTTTCTTCACTCGCGCGCACACACACATACACACGTGTTTGGGAGCAAGTTTGGAGCGTCGGGCCAAAGTACGTCTCTCTCTCTCTCTGTGCTGTGCTCCATTAGCGAGATCCTTTTTGCCGCCGTCTCTGAGCTTTTTGCGGGTATAGCGTATGTACAGTCGCGGATGGACACCCTTGTTTCGCAGAATTTCAGGCTTTTAATTCTTATATTAAGAGCTAAGGATTTTTACGAGGTGCGCGGGAGGCTGCAAAGTTTTGCGTTGGTTCGATCGCCGTACTGCTGTAGGTGTTATTTTTTATTTTGAATTCTCGTCACGTTTCTCAATGAGAAAACATCTTTTTACAATTTCGTTCAATGACAAACGCTTAAAATCAACGAATTCAGGATGTACTTAATCGAGTATGAATTTCGAGTTTATTCCAGTAAAAAATAATAATAATTGTATTAAAAAATGTTGTGGATCTATTTATGCGTACGCTTGAACCATATACGCTGTAAAGCAAAGCAGTTTTGGACTGGACTTTCCCTCACCACTTAAAATCTCTGGGTGACCCGTATAGTTCCAGGATAACGAAGATAGGTGGCGCATGGACGCTTTTCTATATTCTCGTCATCAAAATCTGTGCATCCAGAACATATATAGCGGTGTATTGCCGATGACAAAACTGCCATTTGTTGGGTTTGCTTAAACCGCTCATGCTATAACTAATATGATGCAGTTCCGTTTTAAAATTTATGTGTCGTTTCATATTGCTCTCGACACGCACAAAAAGTGCCCAAAAGTATACATAAAACACTCGACAAGTCGTCGAATTTCCCCGCCGACGCGACGACTCATTAAAAGCGTCGCACCGAGATTGCTCTCTTTCCGTCTCACAGGCGACGCGTAAATATCAATTAGGCTAACGAAGTGACATTAAAAAAAAAAAAGACGGAAAAAAATCCTGAAAAAAAAGAGAGAGAAGAGAGGAGAGAGAGAGAGAGAGTGTCAAGGGTCGACGATTGTCGAAAATTCATCAGGCGTACGCGCGCGGATATACATCGCGGCCGACTGACCGTTTGAAAAATAACGCTGTCAGCTGCCGAATTGACGCCTCGCCGAACGCGCACGCCTCGTTATTCACGCTTTAGCGTTTCTGTGTACTTTATATCCGGTCTCATTTATCCGAATTCGTGGCTCTCTCTAGGAGCTTCTTCCTTTTTTCACGTCGAAGCTAACTTCCCTTTTGATGATATTACCGGCTCATCAGTCGTACCTTAATCGCCCACGTGGAATTTAACACACGGGAAGAGAGGGAGGGACAAATCCAATTTGCATCCTATACTATACCCGTATAACGTGTTATAAACGCGTGGGTGCGGCGATCATCGCGAAAAGGATCCAGCGATGTGCAGTCGGACGAGTAGTCTCTTTTCTTTATAGCAATGGGAATTTCTCGCTCGTAGTTTTCATGAATTTTTCTCCGCTTCGTTGGTTTTTTTTTCACCCTCTCTCTCTCTCGATTCGCTTTTAAATTGCGCTATTTCAATTTCATCCGCGATTTTGCTCGCTTCGATTAGATGTGTGTGTGTGTATACGATTAATTCCCAAGAGCGATATATTTCTCATCGATGCGAAATCATTCTTGAGAACAGTGTCTCCTGAGTGTCGGGAGAGGATAAGGGAGTAGCGTGAGAAAATATCGTTATAGTCTTCGTAAATTTGCTACGTATAAGCTTTATGAAATTTACATTGGCTGAAAACCAAGCGGCTATGCGAATGTTTGCCAAAAAGGCAGCGGTTATGTATACTATACGTTTTTAAAATCTAATCTATATTTATACGCGTATCGTTGCTAGTTCTCTGTGATCTTTTGTTTCCTTATTTCGTTGATTAAATAAACTTTGTGGGCGTATATATACATATGCATGAGTTATACGACGCTTTGGCGGAAGATTATACTGTCTTTGAGTCGTTGTCGTAGAGAAGCTGTTTTGAAATTAAATATTTATACTTGTTATGAATTCTGTAATACCTCTTCTCTTTCACTCTAGGCATTTACTTTGGCGCTACAGCGCAAGCGGGTCGATTATACACACGTGCTTTTCTTTTTTGCCTCAACGACGAGGAGAGTCGAGTGGTATAATAAAATGACTGCGCGCACACCATATCTCGTGTTAACAAGTCGTAATAATTAAAAATGTGTGTGTTATAATATACTTTAAATAGATTAGCCAATTATCCTCGGTATACACGGGAATGTATAAATCGTCCTCTAGCTGTTATATCTCTTTTCGGATAATTGATCGCGTTACATTGTATTACACTACTATAAGAGTAGAAAAATTAAACATCTTACAGAGAATTCGTGCATAATAGTAAACTGCAGACACCGTCTCGATAAATATAAAACTCAACGCTGAACCGCCTCCCGTGCAATTAGAAGAAATAGCGCGTACATTACAAAATCGAATCGTATAATAGTCGTTACTCAAAAACACTCGTTGCCGAACAAAACCGTATCCCGCAGACCAGCGGCTGCTGCATCGATCGCTTGGCGACAAAGCGACAGCTAATTGTGCATCGTTAGGTTCATTATCATCGGCCGAAAATCGAGCTTCTCTCTCGGTGTGTCCGGTCCCAGTAACAGCAGCGCCACCAGTGCACAAAGCGAGAGCGATATCGATTCCCGGCAATTTCCGCCGCCCCCATATTCCCCGCTTAATTGGCCCCCGCTTCTCACAGTATATGCGCTTGTGGAGCTCTTATCGCGTCCTTATGTAAGCGTGTGAGAGAGAGAGAGAGAGAGGGACAGATTTATCGGGCTCTTCGCCGTCAGGAAGCGTTTCCGCCGGCTCGTTTTATGCCGCGCGCGAGCGCGCGAGAGAGAAAGCATTGAAATATCGCTGTATCGGGACACACACGAGAAGGTGCTCTCCATTGAGGAGTCGCTCCACAAAGGCTTGCGTCGGGAAATTGGCTAATTTTTCCAAGATCCTCTCTACACACACGGTATATATATATATATATATATATATATATACATGGAGCAGAGATGCATCGCGTATTGTTCTTTAAATTATTTCGCGAGGGCTCCACAGGCCGAGATTTATTGCCTTGGCTCTCTATTCTTTTTTCCGCTTCGGTCATCGTCTTGGCTACTTCGTTCTTTTTTTTTGCCTTTATACCTCCTATGTAGCTGGCCTTCTTCTTCAGGTTTTATTGGCGACGACGCGGGGGAGACACTTTAGCGGCGGATCTAAGGCTGCTGGGATTTTTTGACGAATGGCCGCTACACGAGAGAGAGAGAGAGAGAGAGAGATTGGGATCTTTGCTCCGGCTTTGGGCTTAAACTTTGATGTATCGGAGAGCCGGTTTTATTCGACCTCTAGAGCGGCATTATTCGCCTGAGAGAAAAAAAGGAGAAGTTTCGAGATCGAGGGAAGGTGTGAAAAATTAAAGCTTATTCACACTTTATTTTCCATCCGTAACCGCAGCCGTAGAGAGAGGGAAGTGTAAAACTATAGATGAATTTTTCCTGAGCCATAAAAGGGGTTTCATATGTTCTAGCCGTGAACTCTATCAACGAGTCCCCCGAGCTTTTCCTGACTTACGATCGTCTCCCCTTTGGAAACTTCATTTTCTCTGCGGCGAACTATCCGAGAAAAAGGAAGGAAAAGCCGAAGAAAATTGGAAATGCCGAATTATCATATCCCCTTATTAGATTCTCATGACTGTAATATTTCCATACTTTGAAAAACGCGCTTCGATATTTCTTTCTTCTTTTTTTTTTTCTCGAAAAGGAATAACCGCTCGCTTTTCATCCGACGCGAGAAAGGAAAATCCATTTTCCCGACGTGTAACCGCTCTGCGGTGTAGAATAAAAACTCCGGTAGTGTTTCATTTGATGTTCGATACATCTCGCACTACTGTATATACCACTACACTGCCGCTGAATGAATTTCCAAACCGTGAATAGCCATCGGCCAGTGTTATCTCGACGAGTCGTATTTTTCGACTTTCATATCGACATTAGCTCGTCGTTGAGTTACACAATATTGCACGGGGAAAACTATCGCGAGAGCTCTCTGTCGAGTTTTATTCGAATTCGAGTGAATATCGCGCGTTCGTGTATTGATAATGCCGTAGAAAAATTCATAGAATATACATGTTGTGCGAGGGATTAAAAATGGATACTGCGTTCCATCGTATTAACGCCTTTTCGCTTAAAATATGATACTGTATATGGGCGAACGATTCGGTTTAATACGCGGCTATTAAAATTTTTATCGGATACTCGGTAAACAACGCGCTTTATATTAATATTCATCGATTTTACGTAAATATTGCAGTATTACAATGTTAACCGAAATTTTCGAAATACCCACGGCTCGCGTTTTAATATTCATGTCAGGTCAATATTCGCTCTCGGCTTTTTATTAAACAAAGCGGAATTACCTTACCAGTAGTCAAACTCGAGTTCGGTCAGACGTACCTGTATACTTATACTCTAATCGTTTCACGGATAATCTTCTCTCTGTAGCTTTGATTACCACAAAATCTAAAAAAAAAGTAAGCGCATATCTAGGTCACCCTACGCGCAATACAAATTGAAATCAACTTAACCGTAACGTATCCGCAGGTGTAAAAAAGCATCGCGCATTTCACTAAACACATCCGAGATCAGGCCAGCTCTTCATAAAGCTCATAAAAAATACTCCACTTTTTCATCTCCCTCCAGCTTTCCGAGACTGCGTAATTAGGGCCGATGAACGTGTGTAGCGCGCATACACACACACACACCTCTCAAACGAAACTGGGCCGGCCGCATCGAAATAATGAAAAGGGAAGGTTTTTTCTACCCTCGAAAAAAAAAAAACCAGTGGTGGCGTCTCCCTCACTGGCTCGAACGAAAGAATTCCATTCGGAAATTCTTCACCCGCTTTGGATATACATTTTTTAAGCAGCCTATACTCTTTCTCTCGCGCGCCAGCAGCGAATTTTGTGGTTTCCCGCTCTAAACACGCTCCTTTGTTTTTTTCCTTCTCTTCTCTCTCTCTTGGTGCGATATATTATTCCCTGCGTTTATAATTGAAATTCGCCTCCGAAGGTATTTTCGCTTTGCGGAAATTCTCTTTCGAAAAGCACAGCCATTCCGCTGTTTACGATCTAGCGCTGCTAGTGGTTTCAAACTATCCTTGCGCCGAAAAATATTTGTTCTCTCCCTCTTCTACTGCTATACTACTTCGATCGCAGTACATTACAGCGGAGCGACGTCTCTTGCTTGGTTTTTAATTGAAAAATCTAAAAGTTTCCGCGTTTATTCGAAGCAGTAACGGAGAAAAACAGTCAGCGTTATGAAGGACAAGGTCTGTCAAAGTTTCCGAACGAGAAATCTGCAGTTTTTCGAAGGTGCATCACACATCTCTCTACTGTCAGCTGTCCGCTTCTTTAATCCGAGTCTTCGTCGTTCGCGCGCAGTTTTATTGTTTCGCGTGCAGCGTAAAAATCCTGAACGAAGTTTCAATTTTCGGCTACTCGCGCACGAGTTCTAGTTTTTGTTATATCACTCGCGGGACGTTTCGCATTTGAAAGCGCGCGCGCACCTGGAAATCAGCCCACTCCAGTGTAGATCAACGCTAATTGTAACAAATCGCGAGATCCCATTTACGCCTTAGAGATAGCACGAGGGTATATGTATATATAGGCATATAACCTATAGAGCGGATGGAAATGCACTTTGCGTGTAAACTGCTTTCTCTCTCTCGCACGCGCGCGCGTATACTCGCGCACATAAGGAGCGTAGGAAGCTATAAGGGCGGATTTACCGATTTCCCGAAGCCCCGCGCGTAAATCAGAGCCCGGGACACATCACTTCCGGTTCACGCTCGGGACGTAGAGACGCCGCCACCGCCTCAAGGCTCCCGGAAGCTGAGTCGTGGAATCTATTGCTTTGGCACGCTTCGCCACCGCCGCGTGCAGCCTTCTCTCTCTCCGACGCTCTAAATACGCAGGAGTGAGAGAGAGAGGCATATTCCGTTTTATCCTATACTCGACTCGGGGGCTGAGATCGGCCAGATAAGGAGAGAACAAGACGCTACCGCCGAGCTTATAGTCGTACCGACAGTGTGGTCTATAGTCTCTCTCTCTCTCTCTCTGATAAAATCCCCGGGATACCGCTGTGCGCTTTTCTTTTCGATTAAAATTGCGCGATATTGAATTTCGATATACGTGAATTCATCCCCAGAGAGAGAGAGAGAGAGAGAGAGAGTTTGTTAATCACTGTGCAGTGGGTGTGTATATTATCATCGTTGTTTACGATTATCTAGTGGATAGTATAATTTTCGCGTCATTACGGTGACAAATATCGCCGGGGGCTCGGGAATAACGCGATTTTAGCTGCATCCAATCGCAAATAGTCATCATTTTCTAGCAGCAAGCGTTTATCTTCTCTCTGCGTGCGATGATTCACGGCTCGAGCTAGAATTCCGCTGCGCTAGTTTAATTCTTGATTATTAATGAGACGTGTGCGATAATGAATACTGTAAACTCTATTTATTATTTTAAACTTAAACTATAATAAGGTAAAAAAAAAAGAACCGCGTGTACTTAATCGACGAGTAGAATTATGCGCGAGTCCCAGAAACCGCGAAAAATAAACGAGTCCGGCCTCCAGCTCACTTTCCTACTATTCATTACAGCCGAAAATTAATTTGCATAATATGCCGGAGTAGAGCTCATAAATAACAATTCTCCCGAAGTATATACGTACATACCCCACCTTCTCTCGTATAATAATCGCACGAAGGCCCGAAACACACATCGCTCCTGAGCGAAAGTTGAAATCGTCAGAGTACTCCGAGGAAAAGAAGCTAGAAATCTGCATACACATAACATAATAAACGCGGCTAATTCAACTGCGCCGCTCGTGGCATCGATCAAGCGAAACAATTCCAAAATTTCTTCCCTACACTCGCTCTCTCTCGCATTCGTATATACGTACATATTTGAAGATAGGATCGGGGCCGTTCTCTCCCGTCGCAATTTCGCTGCGGTACTTTCTCGTTCCTCCCCCGCGCGCGAGCACATCACACGAGTGATTTAACGTTTAGTCGGCGGACGTGAATTAGCGAATTTCTTGCCGCTTCTTCGTGACTCTCACCCGCTGATGCATATTTCGCGTTGCACGAAAAATTCAAGCTGTTGGAAAAATAACATTACCTAACGAGTATTCTACACCAGGAGACGGTGTGATGCGAAAGGTATACCTACCTCTAATTTCTATCGCATTTCTTTCTCTTAGGGTATATCCGAAGCTGCATTTCCTGACCTATTTTCCCGATTGGCGGCGGCTTGCAAAAGCGCTCTTCTACTCGGCTTTCGAATCTCCGCGCGAAGTTTCACTCACAGACACGTCGAGCCAACCGACGAATGCTCTTTTGCGAAAGAGAGAGAGAGAGAGAGGCGATAGTCACTTACAGAGAAATGGCCTCTTCTCGCGCAAGAAAAGGATTGAATCGCGCGGGTAGGGAAATTCTTTGGTTTTGGGTATAAGCCCGGATGACAAAGTACGCTGCAGCTAGCTTTTCTTGTAGGATTTTTAAAATTTTATCCACCCGAGAGCTATTTCCTTTCCTACTATGACAATATTTTTATTAGGTCAAGTGCTCATTTGAGTGAAAGTACAACTCGTCCCATATTCCCCCGGAAACGAGCGACTAGCCGTCGTGATTTTTTTCCTTCGTGTGCGAGAGTGAGCTGCTCAGCGAAAAAGTTTTAATGTTCATTAACCCACGTAAATAGGAGTAAGAAAGTCAGTTTCTTAAATTTTTCACCGAGTGTATAACGCGTCTTGGGAACGACGAAGAATTTGAAGTTTCCGGACTTCACGCTTGAAAATATAATTTCGCAGGAAGGGCTGTTTTTTCCTAATTGGACAGGTGAAGAAGAAAAAAAAGAAGAAGGACGAAGACGAAGTTCGCCTCGATTTTTCTCCTCCCGAATGCAAATGATCAATTAACCAGTTGTAAATCAGCGAGACGAGAGAAAGAGCAAGAAGATATCGTTTGGCAGCTGCGCCGTCGCGTCTCGATATTTATATCCAAGACACGTCCGGAATGCCTCCCGGGGAAAAATGTCGTCGAGAGGTGGCGATTGTTCCAGAGGCTGTTTCCTTAATAATGCAAAATTTTTCCACCGCCTCGCTCCGCTGAGAATTCGCTCACGATTTTACGCGTTGGATATACCTACCGGATTTTTCACAAACACAACAGGTGCGAAGTTTCTCTTCCTTTTTTATTAACGTCGTGTAGTATGCATCGAGCTTTCATCAGTAAACAGGCATTACTGCATACATGGCTAGATAAAAACTGTATAAGAACGAGAGTATTCGTCGTAATTTCGAGAAAAAGAGGTTGATCGAAGTTTCCAGTCTCGATTTTTCGACTTCCTCTTCGTCGCTAGAAGATTAAACACTCGGAACAACTTCGAGCTATATTCTACACGAATCGCGCCCCTCGGAATGAGAGGAGAATAAAAAAGAAACTTAATCCTTCCCCAAGAGCAGCTAAGCCGTACGGTTGACTCAAACAATCTCTCGTTAACTTTCTCATCTCGCTAATGAAGTTCTCTCTTCTCCTCTTCGCGATCGATATCGTTCGCGCGCGAAGCTTTTCAAAAGAGAGGAAAACCTATACACTCTCGCGAGCATTGTCAAGCGACACGGGAGCGCGTGCTCGTAAATAAACAATAAAAAAAAAATAAATAAATAAACGGCAGATTTATACGGATAGAAGGTTTCGACGTTGACATCTGCGCATATACGTCAGAGCGTCCGGACTGTAATTTCTGCGTCCCGGCTCGGAAAAGAAGATATTTACATCCAAACCACGTTCGGAATGTTCTGGGAATTGCAAGAGGCGGTGGCGGGCGCTTTGACTGCCTGGGAATAAAGAAAGCCTGATGCTGGGGAGGGCTTCCTGAATTCTTGCCTCTCTCTTTCGCTCTCCGACAATTTCTTTCCTTCATGCCCTATTTCACTCGGAAAAGAATTCTTCCTCTGGACTATACACATATACACGTGCAGCGCGAATACGTACACACAAATTGGTGTAATTTTATTAATGCACGAGTAACCATTTCGCCGAGTCACAACACTATAGTGTGTTTCTATGTGTGCGAATGATTTATATTTAAATTTCCGCAACTCGCGGGACATTTGCAATTCGGATAAAAATCGCACTTCGGCAACTTTGCTCACAGGGCATTTTTTCTCCGTCTACTCGCGCGCGCGCGAAGAAAGTTCTCAACCCTTCAACTCTCGAAATTGGTTCATCGATCAAACCGGCATATGTCGTCGCGAGCGTATACTTTTTCACCGCAAGTCGCGCTTTGCCCGAAAATCAATCGACTCTATGTAAGTGTGTGTGTGTACCTATACGTTAACGCGAGTATGTATGTGTACGAGGTATATCCCGAAAAATAAAAAAAAGAAGAAGGAGGTATGAGGCTCGAGACGAAAAGCGTCGCGTGAAATCGAGTATTTCGCGGTAAACGTTTCCCGCGGCAGCGGTGGCGAACCCCCCGACAATCGTCTGGAAACGCATCGGGCGAAATGTATTTCAGCGGAAAAGCCGACGCGATGGAAAATCTCGTGGCTGTCTCGCGCAATCTTCGCACGTTCTTGCAAATCTACCGGATCCCTTATAAAGTTTTTTCCTATTTTTTTAACGGTTGTAACGCTTTTTCAAGGGAAGAAACAATAAAAAAGAAACGGAATTTCATACAATTTAAACTCGCACAAGGTTACAATACCTTCCTTAGGCATTAAATATATATATATCTTGGCTCTAGAGGTAGAGAAAAGCGCGTTATAAATCCGCTCGAAAATATCTCCTTCCATCATCCTGACGTCCCAGACTCTCGACAGCCTGAGCTCTCCTCGCTGAAGGACAGCTCCTTACTTCTCTCTCTCTCTCTCTCTCTCTCTCTCTCTCTCTCTCTCTCTCTCAGCGTAAATCGCGCTTGCGCGGAGCTTTATGAAGATCCCAGAATTCTGATAATAGTGAAAATCCTCTCAGGAGAGGTGACTCTCTCCGTCAGGTATACATATACTACGAAAGCTGAGCGATGGCTGGAAAAGTTCGAAGCCCTCGCGCTTGTCGTTTATTAGATGCAGCTCCAGCTGCTCAAGGAGAAGGAAAGTGAATAAAAATGTATATGCACAGGGCCAGACTCACCGCATGGTAAATGGAGCGGGTCATTGCTGGGGGAAAAAAGCTCTGATTTTCTCTCTCTCTCTCTTTCTTGCAGCGAATGACTTAGAGAGAGCTTTTTATACCCTAGCGGCAGGTGCCGAGCGAGGGCAATGAGTTTCACCCCCAAGAGAATTGGCCCATTCAGTCGGACGATTTATCCGGACACTTTCGTTAATCATTTCGATTGTTCGCCCAGTCGTATATAAAACGATGATGCTCTCATTTTTATCTCGGCCGCTCGAGATTCGGTCCAGCGGGTTATGGAGAAAAAATGAAACGAATTATTTCAGATTAACGCGGTAGCCAACGAAACAAATACGAGTCGATTGCTCTCAGAGCTTGGGAAAAATTTTCAGCGTGATGTATTCTCGCGAGTAATACGATTAAAGGTAGCTTCGATGCTCTTGCGGAAAAATCCGATTTATCGTTTTCGCTCACAGTATAATATTTTACGAATTAATACGCGACGATAAACGATACGAAATATGTATAAGCGGAAAGCTCGTGTTTATTCCGTTTGAAAAATCAATTGTTCGCGGGTGAATCCACAGCTGTGCTGAGAGAGAAAGAGAGCTGCAAAGTAGGCACAAGAGACTTGTTAGAGTCAAAGGCAGCCCTTTAATTAGCTTGAAATAAAGCCGTGGCCCTTTGGTACATCGCGAAGTAAAATAGTCGCCCTTTGTCTCTTCTTTCCCAAGCTCTGTGTCTAACTCTAACAAAAGAAGTATACATGTACTCTGTACCGAGTCGTATCAGTTTTTTCTTACGCCATTTTCTTCCCGCGATGGCGAATAATCGTAAAATATAATTTACATGTTTTTACCGGTACATAGTTGCGGAGCAGAAAAAATTTTATTGAAGCTAATAGCGCGCTTGGTGGAAAAAGCGCATTTAATGTATGTAAATAACGAGGGCCTGGCATTTGCATGTCGAAATACGACTACGTAATAATTCGCGCGCGCGAGTGCGATGCATCGACATGAAAGTCAAGTGGAAAGTTCGTGCTGTGCTCGGTTCTCTTTAGGAGAGTGAATTATATTTTTTTCGCGACTGTACTCGGCAAATTTAGTCTTTAGGATATATTACCGCAAACATAACCCAGTTGGAAAAAGAGTATATATATATAGTATAGGGATGATGGGGCAATCGAATTAAAAACTTTCGTCCAGTACTTGTCGGTAGGATCTTATTCTCCGAGCGACGGTATGAATGAAACGATAAGATTCCCCGGTGTGTATAGGTTGAAAGAGAAAGATCCTCTCAGGGTTGCATCCTCCCTCTCTCCTCTTGGCTCCGGCCAATCAATACGGTGGCGTCGAGAGCTTGCACTCGCCGAATTCTCTAGACCTCCGCGCTCTCTTATTCTATTTATTTCGCGCTCCACGTTTCTCCTTCTCGATATGTCTCTAGTCTACTATCCGCTAGTTTTTTATTCGGCGTGGCCTTGTCGACTACGAAGGCGACCGCTAAATCACGGCAAATCGTCCGTAATAACTCGGCCGGTATTTTAACTTTTGAATCCGTGTACCGCGCGTGGGCTACGGGTCAGTATTTGATTCTCACTGTCCCCCCGGAGCTTTCGAATAAATCAAAAACGATCGATGAATCTTTGCCTCTCGTATTTCTCTCAGTTTTTCAACCGGTGTATATACCCTTTGTTACTGTCCTGTCCCTTTATTTATTTTTCCCCCTTTTCTTCCTTTTCGCAGTACAACACTGCTGCACAATAGATCTCGATCTTAAACTTCCCGGAACAAGTAGGTTATATACAAGCGCTTTTTTCAAAAGCTGCGCATTGTCTCTGGAAAAGCGAAAATTCATCCCCGTCAGCGGCGCGTTTTCTCCAGTCGTCCTCTTTTATTTCGCTTCTCTTTCCTTGACTGTCGTTCGACTCAAGTCTGCACGTGGACCAATGCCTATCGCGTCGGTGGAGGGACGCGCTCGGCATCGTAATTTCAACCCACGTGCGCTTTGGCACTCGAGCCAGTCGCTCGCCAAGCGAATCTTTCTCGAGAAGAAGAAGAAGAAAAAACAAGGAGAAGGGGATGATGAAGAAGTCCATCTCGTGTTATCTCTTGAGTGGTTGAATTCGGCTTCTATACTCACACCTGCGAGCGTATATAGGCCTTTAATTGGAGTGAACGGCTAATTTCGACGAAGTGTGTTTATTTCCGTCGAGGGCTAGTATTTATATAGCGGAATCGGAGAATAAGAGAAAAATCGATTTTTTTTCAAGGCTGACCCAACGCGTGCATATGCCGAGGAATAAATTATCGCGGAGCTGAGAGAATATTGATTCACGCGATTGAGTTATTGCGACTCACGCTATAACGAGATCGCGATCGTGTAATGATAATAATAATAAAAGCAAAATTGATCGTGTGCTGTTGCAGGAGATCGCGGCGATTCTAATAAGTTTTCAGCGTCACGCGGAATGGCAGAGTCGGGAGGTAAAGGTGCGACCTCGGAGCGGCTCGATGCTGCTCTACTCGAGAAAGAAAGTCCGCTATCGACGAGATGGATATTGCTGGAAGAAGCGAAAGGATGGCAAGACCACGAGGGAAGATCACATGAAGCTGAAGGTATATGCGTTAGATAAAATAATGATATCTCGATGCAAACCTATAACACTCGTATTCAATACAGGTCCAGGGCGTGGAGTGCATCTACGGCTGCTACGTGCACTCGGCGATCTTGCCGACGTTCCATCGGCGCTGTTATTGGCTGCTGCAGAACCCAGACGTGGTACTAGTACACTACCTGAATGTGCCCTATCCGGACGGTGATGCCAAGCTTGCGGCATTACCGCCATGTCTTGCTCTACCGCCCGACAAAAAAGAGTGGACTCGTGACGAACTGGCCTCTCAACTCAGGCCGATGTTCCTCGGCGGCGACGAGGTCGATTCTGGAATCGGTCTAGGACCCGGTCACCCGAGCCAGCATCCCGTTGACATGATCGTCTCGCAGTTGCTGGACAGACAGAGGGCTACAGTAGTCAACTCGAGCGCGGCAGCTCAGCTTGCGCCCAGGAGGCTTACACCCGACAATCAGGTCTCTTCGACTACCGGAGGTCAACAGCCGAGTACGACGGCATCGACAACTCCGCGGGTTTACTCGAGACATTCCCACTCGACTCAGAGCCAGCAACCGGCTCCATTAGTTTTAAGTTTGCAACAGATCCAGGGCGGCGGCGGCCTTCTCATACTCAACAGTCAGCCATATCATCACCAGCAACAGCAACAGCAGCAGCAACAGCAGCAAGTTCAACAGCAGCAACAGGCGCAGAGTCAACAGCAACAGCAGCAGCAGCAGCAGCAGCAGCAGCAGCAGCAGCAAAGTCAGAACCAGCAGGTGGACATGCAGCAAGTGACGGACCAGCAGCAGCAGCAGCAGCAACACGTTGTGCAGCAGACTAGCATAGATCGAGAGCAGCAGACGCAGCAGCACGAGATCGATTCCAAGGATGGTAGCCACGGGTACGTATTCGTGTAAATTCAAAATCGTAAACAGGTAATTTAAAACTTTTGCGTCGATCGCAGATCCGGAATTGTGTCAGACTGCACGGGCTCGCAGCAGTCGGGTGTCGTGGCCGACTTCGTGGAGACGCTGGACCTGAGCCAGGAAGACATCCAGCGCACGTTGTCAGCGAACATGGTACACCCGTCGCCATCACCTTCACCAGCTGACAACAGTATCATCAACCCGATGGATTTCATCGACTCGACGGATGACGTACTGGTGAACCTCGACGCTTTCGACATGTTCAGCGACTTGCCAGAGCTGCACGACTTTGAGGCCGCAGCGAACGAGGCCGAGAGCAACCACAAGACTGATAGTAGCGTGCGGATCAGCCCCGAGAACACAGAACCCGGACACGGCTGTCACCCAACCGCTCCCGTCCACATTGCCGAATACAGCCCTGAGTGGAGCTACACCGAGGGTGGCGTTAAGGTACAAGCATTATATATGTTGTTGAACGACGGTTGTAAATTATTACGCGGAAAATGCCTGCATAACGCGAGAGAGAAAACAATTTGCAAGAGATCGTAATGCGCGCATTAGTCTACCGCTATACCGCGGTGGTAATTATCGGCAACCCGATGATTAACGACCGCTGGTTAATTTCGTTAAAGCGGGCCATTTTCGACTTTCTTTCGACGGCACTATTCGTTATCGGCCGCTCGCGTTACACGCCCGAGTAAATTCTACCTACATGGACCATTCGTAACTTTTAACTCTCTCTCTCTCTCTTCGAATTTGTCGTCCGTCGGTATATATGCTATAAAAACAGATCGGAAGAAAAATCTCATCCAAAAATGTGTGACGACAGGTGCTGGTGGCGGGTCCGTGGACGGGTGGTGGTTCGCAGTCGTACTCGATCCTGTTCGACGGCGAACCGGTGGAAGCCTGTTTGGTGCAGCCAGGAGTGTTACGCTGCAGGTGTCCGGCGCATGCAGCGGGGGTCACCTCGTTGCAAGTCGCCTGTGACGGTTTTGTCGTCTCCGACAGTGTTGCCTTTGAGTACCGCAGGCCACCTCAGAGCGAACCCAGTCCCGAAAAAGCTCTGCTGGATAGACTGGCCGACGTTGAGACCAGGTTACAGGGACCTGGACCACCTTCGCCGGCAGCGCATCTAGAGGAGAGACTCGTTGCCTACTGTCAGGTAATTTTCCTTCTGCGAACTGAATAAAGTATCCTGTAACGAAATTTCTGATCAACTTCCGCAGGATGCAGTGGTGAGACCGTGGCGTACCGGTGCTGAGCCTCTGCAGTCCGGCGGGCCGACGTTGTTGCACTTGGCGGCTGGTCTAGGCTACTCTCGACTGGCCTGTGCGCTGCTGCACTGGCGCGCCGAGAATCCCAGTAGTGTCCTGGACGCCGAGGTGGACGCGCTGAGGCAGGATGCCGCCGGTTTGACGCCGCTTGCCTGGGCCTGTGCTGCTGGACACGCCGATACTGCAAGGATCCTCTACAGGTGAGACTATACCGCCTTGGCGGCTTCTACCTTCGGCCGAAGATTTTTTTTCGTTTCGGAGGAGTAGGTGATTCCCTTCGAGCGACAGGTTATTGAAAGCGTGAACTGGAGTTACGATTTTAATAGCCGGTTGTAACTGGAGAACGGCCAACCGGCAACAAGTGAAGTACTTTACAGGACGTGTAAACTCGTCCTTACACCGGTAATTACATACTCTGCACACCAGTACAGCCGCTCGAAAGTGAAACTTCCGCTTCTCCGAAACTGCTTTTCAATATAACGAAGACATGAATTCGAAACTGGCCGGTCGACTCCGCCTTTTGTCACACACTTGCCGATCGCAGAGAATGAAAAAAGAGAGAATCGAGCGCAGAATAAGGCAGCAGTATTGGCTGATGATGAGAAATGGGAAAGGCAAGCGCAAGTGGCATGACAAAAGTGCTATTATATACGTAGACATATCAAGCGACTGCAAGAGACGCAGAAATGATGCCGTGATGATGATGACACGCAGAGAGCAGAGCAGCTAAAAAAAAGGGTTTTTCTCTTCTGTCTGGTTTGTCGTAGATGGAATGCGATGGCGCTACGTGTGCGAGATTGTCAAAACAGGAGCGCGACTGAGCTAGCCGCAGAGAACGGCCACACGCTTATCGCCGAAGAGCTGAATCGCTTGGAAGCTCGACGGCAAGACGAGAGGCTCTTCTTGAGACCGGCCAGCCCGAGCCCTAGGAGACCTTCCCAAGACAGCGGTCTCGATCTGGCTCTCTGTTAGTTCTCGTTCATTTTATTATTTCTTTCTTCTCTGTGTATTATTAATCTTTTATGTTTAACCACTTAACTTTTTTTTCTCTCTCTCTCTCTCTCTCCGTGTGTATACCTCTACTGTTCGACAGAAGGGCGTATATACTCTTAACGTTTTTTTTTTGTGTACACTATTATTTTTTTTTTTGAGATCCACTTCTGGTGCAGTTTTAATGGATATGTGTTGTAGCACTATGGTTTGCAGGAAAAGCGACGTCCGAAGTCGTTGTTCCTGCACTCCGTTTCTGTCGATCCTTGCGAAAAAAACAGTACTATCAGTTTCGGTATCGACAGAAACGCAAAGCGTAAGAAAAAAGCTAGTCACACATGCTCCTCCGACCCGTGTCTAGTCGCAAACGTAAGATCAAGTAGGTAGTTGACGTACACGACTCGTCGTAGGCGCATATACGATCCTCCATGCCAAAGTAGCACGTATCCAAGTGTATCGTATAGAGCCCTAGGCGTACTACATAAGTAGTAGAATTTTTTTCCCTTCGACAATCGAACGAAAAAAATAAAAAGCAAACTACGCAGGTGGCTCACCGCTCCTGGACAATATGGAGCTGCTACAGGACGACGATTCGTCGTTGGGCCTCGGCCAGCAGGGCATGGATAGCTGCCCTAGTCCCCCGGAGTCTGTAGGTCCGTACCTAATCTCTCTGTCTCTCGCCCGAATTGCTCTGTTCTTTAACTGTGTGTTATATACATGTACATTTTGCTGTGCTGTTTGTTTGTTTGCCTGTGACTATATGTATCTCTCTCTTATTTCTCTCGCACTAACACATTAACTATGTCTGCCTATAAATTCTTCTCTCTGCAATAACGACGAGTGTCTCTCTCTCTCTCTCTCTCTCTCTCTCTCTCTCTCTATACCTACATACCTTATGTGGAAGAAGCACGTGTACTCTTATCAGTTGTTGGAGTGGCTATGTATAGTAACAGCCGGCGGTAGTCGGTAATATCTCAAGCTTGAATGAAAGCAAGCGACAGGAGCTAGCATCCATATTAATGGCGAGACGAGACAACGAGGCGAATCTCGGTCGGGCCTATACCCACTGCGTGATATGGTGCGTGTGACTCTCTCTCTCTCCTTCTCTCTCTAAGTGTGTGTGTGTTTTAGCACTGTGATTAATGCGCGGGCCTAAGATTTAGCACTATACCAAGAGAGAGAGAGAGAGAGAGAGAGAGAGAGAGAGAGAGAGAGAGAGAGAGAAAGCCCAGCAGCAGCAGAGCAGTGCGCAGCTTGTATGTGTGTGTGCGTTGGTTCGGTGTTGCTTGGCCTTGGTAAGCTCTATGTCTTGGTCTTAGCATTGATTGATATATATGTACTCGTGCGTGACACCAAACGTCTCGGCTCTCCATTATTGCTACCGCGACGGCAGCAGGCATCGGGGCAGCGGAATGGCTCTAGCATTCACGTCGTTCGTCCGTCCGTCCGTCCGTCCGTCGCTCTCAAAGCTTCTCCTCCATATATATATATACCTATCTACGTATGTATACCTCTTATCCACCTCCTGCTGTCCCCGTTACTGCCACTAGCGCAGACGTAACACACATGACCCAACGACGTGTCCCACGTCACTTTAGACCAGTCAATTAAAGGATTTTCTTGGCTCACCCGCGCCGCGCTGCGCGTTTATCGAATGTGTTCTACACTCCTCACCTGTATTTACGCTTTCCTTGTTTCTGCATTAGATTGCGATTGTGTGTCGAATGATTGCAGGTGTGTATGTGTGTGTGTGTTTTTTCGCTGTATTATTACGCGATACAGGAGGACCTGCAGCAAATTCGATGTTGTGATGCTAAGTGTTTTATAGATATGTTTTATATCCCTCCTCACTGTCTTCTATACTCATATACCTATATCGAGACGAGTCGCGCTTTTGTATACTCTATATGAATATTAACCCTCCCTTACTATTACAATCATAATATCTCTGTTGTCGATCGATGTGTGTTTGCATCAAAAAAAAAAAAAAAAAAAAAAAAAAAAAAAAAAAACGTGTCCGGTGTTTGAGGAGAATTTTGCGAGTTCGGCTAGGCCACTGATTGCTTGTTTATAGGGGAGGAGGATGCGAGGGTCTTGACCTTGGCCGAGCAAATTATAGCCGCTCTACCCGAGAGGATCAAGAGAGAGCAATGTGACCCTCCATCTCCGTCCTCACCACCACCGCCACCACCGTTGCCGCCGCTCGAGGATGCCTTGATGGAGCAAATGGTAAGCCTATAACTTATTGTATAAATCTTGTCTTATAGCTACAAGCGATCGTCTTACCGATCAACCGATTTCCAGCCATTAGACACCGGCGAGCTCTTCGACTCGTACCGGGAGTGCAGTGGCGGCGCGGCCTCCGTCTCCGACGCGGACGCTGAGGCCTCACCCTCGTCGCCGTCCAGTAGCTGCCTGACTCCTGACTCACCTTCGCCGCCACCGACCACAGCCGATTTCTGCGATTTCCTTCAGCTCCAGCTTCAACTGGACAACGGCGCTGGTAGTAACTGCTCGACCGACAAGATCATCGGTAGCGCAGCTATAGCTGCAAGCAACGGTTCCTCATCCTCCTGTTCCCAGCATCAGCAACAGCAATCCGAGGGCGAAGCTGATCTCAGCAGATTGACTCTCTCGGATCGGGAGCAGAGGGAACTCTACCAAGCCGCCAGGATGATCCAAAAAGCTTACAGGAGCTACAAGGGCAGGCAGAGGCAGGAGGAAGCCGAGAGACATGCGGCTGTGCTCATCCAGCAGTATTATCGTCGGCATAAGCAGTACGCTTATCACAGGTGAGCATCTTGCTCTCTCTCTCTCTCGAGCTCTGTAATTCACGACACACACGCGAACGATCATATTCCGCGAGGTAATGAAAAGTAGATCTAATTTAGCGAGTAGGTATAAGTATATAACTCGTTCTCGGCAAAAATTGACCCGAGGCAATTACGAGGCTGATAAAATCAGAAAATGATGAGCAAGTAGTTGCTGGAAGATCGTAAAGAGGGAATCCAGTAGCGCGCGATAAAAAGCTCTTAAAAATATCGGCCTGTGGCCTACTGAAATTAGCTACCCCAAGAAGAAGAGGGTCAAACTTGGTGAATATAACTTTGCTCGCGCGATAATTACTCATAATCGAACAATGCCGTAAGAATCTCTCGTTTAATATACACGCTGCGCGCGATCATCAGTTATTCGAACGAGTCCTTCTCTCTCTCTCTCTCTCTCTCGAAATAAGTCACGATTATACGATGTAGCGTGCGCCGAGTTAACGATCCGACGGCACTGCTGCGGCGGTGGCGCCTGTATAACCGAGGGCCTACACGAAAGAGAGAGAGAGAGAGAGAAAGAGTAGAGTCTAGTCCGGCGTTGAACTTTTAATTGCCATCGTAAATAATTCGGAAACTTTGCGGGGACTTGCTTCGTCGTTTCTTGCCCGCGACGGGCCGAATACGAAATTAAGCTGGCATTAAATTAATACGACTTTCGGTGCCCTGAGAGAGAGAGAGCAGAGCAGAGCAGAGAGCAGAGAAAGAGAAGATTCGTCTTCCGCGTGCGGCTGCTGCTCGTTGTTGCGCGAAATGAAACTCACGCCGCCTGTCTGCTTAGCGCCTTGGCTTTTCTTCGCCTTTGTTTTGGTCGCCGAGGGAATCGTTTGATGTATCGTCGCTAGCCAGCTTTCATGGAAATTAATCGCGCTTCTAATCATCGCCTTATGCGAATTAGGATAAATTATTGAAGTTTCTGACGCATGTTTCTTTACAGGCAAGCAACCAAGGCCGCGATGGTGATCCAGAGTAACTACAGGAATTATCGGGCAAGACCTGGAACGGCGACCAGTGCCAGACAGCAAGCGGTACACCAACAGGCGGCACATCAAGCTGCTAGGAAGATCCAGCAGTTTATGCGGCAATCGAAAATTAAGTGAGTTTTTTATTTTATGCTTGGTATTATTATCTCTTGTTGTTTCCTGATATATTTCTAATTCAACTAACACACTAACCTCTCGTTTCTTCCCATCTAACAACGCAGCCTGTCATGGGACGACTCACGACCGGTGAGTAAGAAGCACGTAGTGCACGTCAGTAGTGTGTATATGTGTATTACGTAACACGAAAAGAGCCGATTTCACTCGCGATTGTATAGGTAGCTACTGAACGAAAAACAGCAGCTGATGATAATAACAGCTCTCGGGAGAAGCAAAAAAGAAACACGTGCGCGGGGAGAGAAGGCCAGATAGTCGTAAGTCACGTATCGCGTGGTGCTTAAAATTACGTTCCATCTCTCGCCGATCTGCACGGAAATAATATCGCACGAACACACACATACAGACACACAGCCTCGGCGGAAATTCACCTCGAAAGTACGGAAGAAAAAGAAGCTAATTCGGCTTTTTCCTTGAATTTCAATCGAGCTGCTGCGCCAATTTGTATCAGACCTATGTATATATCTTGAATTTAACGATCTGTACTAAAGCGAAGTCGCACGTGTCTCTGTTAACAGACTACAGAACGCCAGGGCCGTCGCAAGCGCGAGCGGGAGGCAAGTGGTCCAGCCAGTCACTTCCAGGGTGGCTGCTGTCCCCCAAAACTCGCACTCATCTAGCCCAGGTGCCAGCCTGGCAGCCGGCAATTGTCCCGAGCCGACCTAGTCAACTGCCAGCCGCACCATCAACTTCACCAAGATATCCTCGAGCTATCATCGGCTATGCGCAGGCAAACAGCTGCTGGACGTACTTAGTCGCAGCTCTTCTCAGCAAGTGAAGCTCTCGCTCTCTGATGATTCATTGACTCTATTTAGAGATTCAGCTTACATATAAATTTTTCTTCGTTCTCCGCTCGCAGGCTGCAGATATTGCACCTTTCGCCCAACCCCCCGACTATTCTTCAATATTTTTCTATAAACGAAAGTGCAGCAAGGTGTAGGATTATTATAAACTTTTGTCGGCGATCGCCAAAAGTTCCTTTTTATAAAAACGACGACGACGACGAACTTAGAAGAAAAAAAAAATTAATGACGGAGGAAGACTCGTGCCGTATAGACGGATCGGCGCGATTTGTTATTGATTGTATTCTTTAAGTAGTTAGGTGTACGACGTGCGCGTGAGCGTATAGTACAGCGTAATCGAGTACCTGAAAAAAATTTAGTCACTTGGAGGAGCAAGAGAACGTCACGCGCCAGACGCGTTGACGCGTTTAATTCTTTTTCGTATACACTGCACAGACAAACACTTGCACCATCTCTCTCTCTCTCTCTCTCTCACGACATAGTTTTTTTTTCACGTTAATACACACATCTTTCTCTCGTATAGAGCGATAGCGTTGCTTCTCGTACAAGGCTAAATTCGCAGAAATCTTAATCTCTTTCTTAAAAAGCTTCATAATCGAGCTCTTTGAGAGCCGTATAGATTATTATAGCGCGCACTTTTGTAATAACTCGACGAAGGCGGAGAATAAAAAATAATGTATAGATAACACAGAGATGTAAGCGGTTTGCGAGTCGAGACATACAGAGAGCGAGGCTAAGGCGGCGAGTCCTGCGTATGGGGCGAAAGATCCACTACTGTTGCGAGTCTTTTGTACTACAACTATGCGCTCGGGCGTTGTTTATTTGTTGTGTATGATAATTGATTTTCTTTTCTTTTCGTGGCTCATTTGCGTATACGATTTTAAGCCGATTGAGTGTTCAGTACTTGCAGAGGGGGTTATTTATTGTGCGAGGTCTGTTAGTTGTTTTCTTCTTTTGTATACTTCGATCACCGTATTCGATCCAATAGCGAGTCGTATTGTATACGACGCTTTATTATGTAAATGATACGTTTGTTTTTTACGTCCATACGTCTATATACGTGCGTTTATCTAATATAATGCAGTTGGCATTGTACGATAGTTTTTAACCGTTACTTAGCGTACGATTATACTTTAAGCGTTTATTATACATTGTTCGATTGTTAAAATTCAAAGAGCGATTTATCTATGTATATTTCATTACTGTGTGTTACAAAGTTTGCGGTGTCCCCGTGACACACCACGTGGGTCTTATAAAAAGAGAAGAGAAGCATAAAGTATTTTTTGTTTCTAGTTGTAACGTATATAAGGACGAGAGAGAACGAGAAAATTTTTGCTTTCGTACTCTTTACCTCTGGCGAGAGTGTGATACACGAGCTAACGGCGTTCGGTAAAAAGAAAAAGTTTGCTAATACACTCGTACTGTTCAGTGCTGATGACAATTCAACCTCTGTACAGGAGCTATTTTCAATATATAAAAATGACTTTCGATAATTCAAGTGCTTACGTGTAGAAGAAAAGAATCCCGCGCTGTTAAACTGGCAAAAAAATTTCTTATATAATAGTTGGAAGAAACAACAGTGCACGAACCGCTGCGAGCTCATCCTTTTTTACTGCGCGACTTTAGAAGCGGCAAGGGGTCGCATCACGCGAATATACAAAAATCGTCCATTTCGCCTGTGTGTACTTTTTAAGATCATTTCCTTAGTTCGGTATAATATATCTGCGTTATTGATTTCTACGAGAATTATATATATATCCCGAGACTGAAAGCGCGCGAGAAAAGGGGAAATAATAATCTATCTTAACGAGATCTTGCTCGAGGATGACGAATCAGAGTGTAAGGAAATTGTTGGTGCTACACGCGAGCGCGCACTGTGGAAGAAAACTTTTTGTATACAAGTCATGCGACGATGATGAAGCGACGAGGGCTTTCGCGATAACTTCTGTCTGTGAGCTCCATGTACTTAAAAAAAAAGAAAGAAAAAACGAATAAGTATAACCTGGAGATTGAATTTTATCGACTTATGTAGATTTCGTTGGAGTGTGTGCGACGAAGGGATGCGGTGAATGCGAGTCGCACGCGGGCCAGCAGCAGCAGCAGCAGCAGTTTTAGAGAGACTTTTTCATAAATTTTTGCTTTTGTATACGCGGTATAGCGGTACAAGTATATATAGACAACAAGGCGATTGATCTTTGATAAGCAAATCTAGAGCGGATTCGTGCGATGACCTGTATTAAAACCTTCGCGGGCGTGTCCGCATAGTTTCTTTTTCGCGCTTGGTACTTAATATACCAGAATTCAACCTTCAATTTTTATATCGATTGTAAATTCTTAAAATTAGTAAGGAAATGCGTCTTTTTCACGAGACTCAGTCAGAGAGGGGCGCATGAATCTGTAATTTTTAAACAAACTAAACATAATCAAATTAATTTTTTAATCCTTGTATAATCGAGTCTAATCTCTCCTAAACTACTTAAAAAAAAATTATTCATATAAGAATGCGAATAAAAAAAAAACACTAGAGAAGAATATAAAGACGTAAAACAGAGATATAGAGTAACGAGCTTTCACAATTAACTACGAAATATATATATATATATACAAAGAAACAAATAAGACAAACTAAACGCACTCGCGTCGGCGAAAAATCAACGAGTTTTCCGATATTTTTGCAATCGACAAAAGTCTATACATAAACGTAGTCCGTAATAATTGCTGACGCAGAGAGACAAAGAGAAAGAGAGGAATAAAAGCCGCGAGCATTAATTCGACCGATCCCTTCGTCCGCGTTCGCGGATATGAAAAACACTCAAACGAGCGACAACAATTATTATAACACAGACACACACGCAAACGCGAAGACATAATTAATACAAACACACAATCGAGGGCCTTGGTGCGAGACTCGATAAGTAGGTCCTCGTTATACATTCGGACGGGCTGTGCAAGGAAGTCGCGGTGTTTTAGGCTCAATTTCTTATATAGAGATTTTAAATAAAAAAATTAACAAAAACCAGAGAGAAAGATGATTAAAAATCTTATTACCGTAGGTGCAAACTTTAAACGCTAGGCCGATCGCATACATTGTTACGGATTATCTACTTACCAAGTTTTTTCCTCCACTTAGGAGATTTTTAAGGAAAAAAAAATAAGGAACGTCAAGGGAGAGAACAAAAAAATTATTGCGAGACAAAAGAGGACGCTCCTTATCGATTAACAAAAAATATACGTAAGACTTAAGGCTAAGATTTTTTGCGTAGTGCGTGTGCGTGCGTGTGACGATGGAAAAATGTAACGAGAGACAAACGGAGAAGAGGAAAAAAAACAATTCTACGCTGAGAAATTTCTAGCGTTGATCGAAGAAAAAAAATAAGTATGATGGGCGGTTTGGCACAGCAGCCGAGAGCCTCGCGTTCCTTTTGGTTTAAGAAAAGATAATTTATATTGTGATAAATCCATGGTGATCCAAGAAAGTATTTCCGATGCTTGTTCCGGCCGTCGTCGTGTGCGCGATGGGACCGCGACGCCGAGAACAACGAATTGCGAGATAAAACGGAGAGACAGAGAGTGAAAGAGAGAAATGAAACAAATGGGTTTGGACGCTCGTACCGGCGGCGTTCCTGTAGGGGCGAACTCTCTATAGACAGGCTGAACAAATTCGGCGTTACGCCTCTCGTGTTTGCGCTCCTCTTACCGAAGGTGTTAGCCTCTGAAAAATCATGACGAATCTGCGGTGATTTGTTTCTCTGTAGTAAATTTACCTTTTTATACGGGATACGAGAGGAATAATTTTTATATATAGTTTCAAGCGAATATCGATACAAGATGAGAATATGTACAAAGAATTTTAACAATCAGCGTCGGCGATGTGTAACGAGATATTATAGAAGTTTATAGACGTAGATGTACAAAGTGAAACTGAATTGAAATTTCGTGTATAGGCGACGTATTTTAAAAATTATTTCAACTTTTCATTTGCGATCTATTTTCAACTCACATTTATATATTCCTTTGCGGCAATGATACCGTGTTCTCAATCTTGTAAATTGGAAGGCTTTAAACAAAAACTTCTTTTAATAGATCAATGCCACGTGCTTTTTCGTGCTATACCGAGGGTAAAAAATTGTAAAGGCTCTTCCACGACCGGAAGTAATCTGGCATCGGGTCAAGATGATTTGACGGAATTTTTTGGCAAAGCCTCCCAGCGAATTATTTTTATTGGCGCCAGTTACTCATTCTCTCGGTCGTTAAATGTGTAGCGATCATGAAGGGTAAAGCCAGTTATAGATTCCGAACGATAAAATTGGTGTAATTAAAAAGCGTTACAATTCTCGGATCGTAGTTATAACATTATTGTAGATAAAGAACTCGATAAGACGGTAGGCGTAAACACGAGAGGCGTATACGCAAAAAAAATGTAATATTGTACACACGAGTCAATTCCAACGAGCATTTTCATGCCACTAAGCTTAAAGATTTTATTAGTTAACTATAAAAAAAAGAACGAGAGAAAGAGAGCGAGCGAATTCCAAATGAAAATGTGTGAAAGAGATAGGAGAGAAAGATAAAAAAATTACATTAAAGAGATGATAGGGAGGCGAGCGAGGGTAAGCGTAAAAGAAACTTTCAATCATTGTTAATTAATTAATTGATCAATCTCGATCCTATTGATACTTAAACAGAAATAAAAACAAGGCGAGGCGAGTAAAGGCATAGTTACTATTACATACGAACTATTATTATATTCATATTTTTGCTTAATGCATAATTAAGAATCTATTAACAAGATTAGCGATTTTAAATACGCCAGGAAGGAAAAGGCTGGCCGGTCTTTCTCTCGCCGAGGCTGCGAATGGCTGAACTTTTGATCGATAAATTGTGACCGTCATCAGAGAAATTTATATTTTTAAGAAATAAAAAAAAATTCTTCGAGTACCGATGTATACGTATAAGTACACACACAGCGCATTCATTATCTCACCGCGACGACACTAATATATACTTGATTGACGTTCGTATAAACACGAGCTTTATTTTGAAAAAATAAAGAAAGCATAATCATCCACGGATTTCTTTGTATTAAAGCTTTTTATACATTTTACAAGTAAGCGAGGCCATCCGCAGCTTCGGCTCGTGAGACTTAAAAATAGGATTATATCGTAAATGAAGCTCGACTTTTACTATTAATAAAAATTAAAAAAAAAAAAAAAAAATAATAGAAGCGAGAGTACCGTCATCTTTCTGAGACTTATAAAGAATAATTATAACGCAGTATTTTTCGACCACAAACCGATGCTGAAATCACGCTCGGTTGGCGTGGGCAGAGGAAAAAAGGATAAATTAAAGATTTAAAAAAATAAAAAAATAATATAGTTTTCCCGATAAATTCCAGTCGCATGTAACGATAAATAAACGCATTATCCTACCGCATAGTGAAAAGCTAGAAGAGAGGTAATAAGCAAGGAACGTGAGAGATTTTTGAGATTTCGAGACGGAGTATATCGCAGAAAGGCCCGTTCAATATTTAAACAAGAGAATGAAAGATAAAAAATCGCTAGGGTAGGCGCTTTCAAAGATACATAATTTTAAACGAGTCACTTCGACGAAAATAATCCAAAAAAATATATATACATAAATGCAAATTATTCTCAAACATAAATTTACTAAACAAAAAAAAAAGTAAAGAGAAAAGAATTTTTAAATCTACGTAAAAAGCCAAGAGTCAAAGACGACTAGATAATAGGAGCCGCATGGCCTAATTGCTGCCACTTTAATTACTACTTGAATTAATTATAAACAGAGATCAGATTTTATTACAGCTCGACTTATATATATTATATATATAACGCAGGGATTTTGCGGAAAGGTATACAATTGTAGAACTGTTTGTGAATGAAGGAGAGAAGCGACACGACGCGAGTCGAGTATATGTGCGAAGGAAAGAAGATGGATATGCGATACGTATTATAGGAAAGCGAGGGAGAAAATCCGATTAATAAACCTAGGTGCAAAGCGTATATTTCATCTTTTCAAACTAAACTTTTTAGAATCAGAAACGAAACGTAGCTATTAAACGAGAGAAACAAAAGTAATACCGTAGAGATCGACTATATTTACACATACTTCTTCGAGTCAGAAAAACCAACCAATGGATAATCCGCGCTAGAATTCAAATCTCCAATGCCCAGTCTCCAAGAATTTATAATAAAAAATAAGTATAAATCGCATGAGAAATCGACTCACTCTATTTATTATGTACGAAGTGTCGAAATCGTCGCATACGCGCCTACTACACACACACACACACATCGCAGAGATGCGAGATATCATTCGCTTATATAAAGTCTGGAATTTTCAATGTATCAAAAGAAAAGAGAAAAAAAAATTGCAGAGAATCGAAAGCTCGTCGTTTGCGAACCCCTTCACATCCGCTTGTCCGTCCGCTCGCGTCCGGTTTAGTCTCCGAGTCATTCAAACTCCGCTACTATGGAATGAAATCGAGACGAGAAAAGCCCCCGCGCGCACACACGCGTAACTTCTTTCGTTATATATATATCAAAAGGATAAAAAGGCAGAAAAACGGCGAGAAAAAGTACATACCAGACCTGTGTGCACTCAAACGAGAGAAATTCGATGCGATTCTTGGCAACCGCACCCGTGTCCTCGCTGTGTGTGTGTATGTGTCTTTCTTTTTGTACTCGAGGTTTTTGCTACGAGAGTCATAGAGAGAGCGACGAGGAGACGCGTATCGAGATACGCAAAAACCGAATGAATCTCAGTACGTTTAAAAGTAAAAAAAGCTCCGACCGTTTTGACACTTCACGCGCTTCGACGCGTCACCCCTTCGCATCGACTTTCTCCTTTAAAACTGTGTGTATAAAGTCAAACGATTTTAACTTGCGTAAAGAATAGAGTAAAGGCAAACAAATTCGCGAAACGTACAAATTTATCGAAAAAATAAAACTACGCTCAACCTCGAGGCTATATTGTGCTTGCGAGAGAGCTTCGAGGCTGGTTCGACAAAAAAAAAAAAAAAAAAGAAGCGTTAGCTGACTATTCCTCTATGAGGAAGATTAACGGCATGTAATAAAATTAAATGATAAAAAGTGAAAAAGAAATACGTCGAAGGTCGATGCGAAGCTCGGCGTGCGGTCATGAATCACTTATAATAATACGCGCTAACTTTCTAGTGCTAAAGAAATGAGAAAAATTATATAAGCGAGTATCTAAGTATATCGAGTACCAACGCTCCATCTCTTTTAATATTTTTATTATCGCAGCCGTATAACGTTCTTTACGAACCTTATATTACTATTAATTAATTCATTAAAATGAAGGAAAAAATTAATAATTATATTAAAGGATAACAAAGACAACAACAAAAAATGGCAAAACAAAAAAGTATAAAAGTACTATGATACCACTATTTATTATTATTTATTAAACGACTAACGTTCAACTA
Source organism: Pteromalus puparum (assembly GCA_012977825.3). NCBI lineage: Eukaryota > Metazoa > Arthropoda > Insecta > Hymenoptera > Pteromalidae > Pteromalus > Pteromalus puparum. The sequence goes on from CM053171.1 coordinate 55,000,324, forward strand.
ATATTGTAAATAACGAAAATATTTTATCTATATATTTCCGATCCGGGGGTGGCTCGGACGGGGCGCGCGCCAATTTACCTCCGGCCGTGCCCGTCTTTTTTCGCTGATAATTAATTATATATATATATAAGTGCGGCGGATCGTCCCGCGAGAAGTCGCCGCGCGTCCAGCGCCCCCATTGTTACACCATTTCATCATTGCATTTAATAAATTATATATTTATTGACTCATTCACCTTTTGTTTCCAAGACCTACTTCTCTATATATCCTATCCTATTTTTGCTCGTTATTTTACACAAAGGGATGATGGAGCTGGAGAACGGGCGAAGAAAGAAATCAACGACGACCTCTCCCGCAACAATTTATTTAAAGCATACAAACAGTACAAACGATGTGTCGTCATTCCTCAAGTACAAATTAAATTACGTTACTTTTGTGTTACATTTTATTATTGTTATCGCGCTTACGCGTGTGTGCGCATTATTACACTCAGGCGATTCCTCGCGACTCAAATCCATACCAAAACAGAAATCAAAGAAATGAAAATTTTTTTCGCTTTTAAAAGACCAATGACAGAAACGAAACCTCCCGCGTAAACGCCTCCTCGCGTTGGAAAATAATTGGCACATGATTTTTTTTCTCCCTTACATAATTTAATATAATCTCAAAAAGTTATTGTAAGGAGGGCCTACAGTCAAAATACTCCTGTTTTTTAAATTCTAAATCTTTCACTCGGATTAAGCTCGTTTGACACCTCCTTCGAAATACTCCATATTATAAGTATCTAAATATCAATAAGGCACACGCGGTTGCAGAGACCGTAAGATTCGACTACAGGCCTCCCTTGAATAATGAACAATAATAAATAACAATAGTAATAATAATAATAATAATAGCGATGATAAAAAAACCCGGTAGAGAGAACCGATAAGAGAGCAATCAACATGAAGAATAGTCGTTAAAACACCTGGACCCGATGGTTCTCCCGATCGCAGACAACGATGTTACCGGCCGAGGTGACGGCAACGCCCTCTAGACCCTTAAACTCGCCGTCGGCACATCCCCAGTTGCCAAAGGCCTTCAGGAACGCGCCTTCAGGCGTGAAGATCTGTATGCGGTTATTGCCCGAGTCCGCGACGACGATGTATCCCTGGTCGTCGACGGCGACTCCTCTGGGGAACTTAAACTGTCCCTCGTCGGAGCCCTCGGAACCAAAGGCCGTTAGTACCCGGCCGTTAACGTCAAATATCTGCACGCGATGGTTGTTGCTGTCACTGACGATCACCCGGTTGGTGCTGCTGACGGCGATGTAATGCGGGTGCTCTAGCTGGCCGCGACCCGAGCCGCAGCTGCCGAACTTGCCGACGAAGGTGCCGTCCGATTGGAAGACCTGCACGCGGTGGTTCTCCTTGTCGCAGACGTAGATGAAACCCAGCGCGTCCGTGGTGATGCCCCAGGGATAGTTGAACCGACCGTCGGCCGTACCCTGGAAGCCAAAGGCCCGAAGGAATCGGCCCGATGGATCGAACACCTGGATCCGATGATTGTACCGATCGGCGATGATGAACTGTCCGATCCGGTTAACGGCCACACCGGCGAGACAGTCGAATTCGCCCTCGCCGCTGCCGTAATTGCCGAACTCTCTCATGAAGTTCCCGTTACCGTCAAACACCTGCCGATCGACATGATAAGTGTTATTATATTAAACATCATATAATTATAATGAAATTATAAATCGTTTTTGTTTTTGGATACGTACTTGCACACGATGGTTAGAGCTGTCGGCCACGACGATGGAGTTGTCCGGCCCGACCGCGAGTCCTCGCGGCCAAGTGAAGCATCCGGCTTCGCTCCCCCGCATCCCAAACTTGAACAGCTGCCGCCGCTTCAGCAGGTATTGACCCCTGGTTATCACACAATCGACAATGCGTTATAGTACATTTTTTGTAATAGTATTGGAAGTTCGCGAACGAGAGGTCTTATATTCGCGCATGTAATTGAGAAATCGGTGAAACAAGATTTTGGCACGGTTCCCAGAGAGAAAAAGAGAGAGAGAGAAAGAGCTCGTGCATTTCGTGCCGTCTAAGCAGAAATCCATTTGGCCCAAAAATGCCTCTATTTTCATCGAGATTAGATTTCAGATTCGATATGCACACGCTTTCTCGTTTTCTCTTGGATACATGCACACAAGGTCGTGTAGCACAATTACATTTTTTTTTGTTTTCCGCGCGCAAACGACTTTTCGGTTTAACGATAATGTGTGTCGCCACATAGTTAGTAAGAAGTGTGAGTTTATAGATGAAACATTGAGGTACTTACCTAGTGGAGGAACCTGCTGCCGCGGGTATAACGGGAGCTGCTATAGGGGACGTGGGGGAGCCTGACGGGTTTTTTTGATCGTCGTCAGAAGATTCGAAGGAGGCTTGTCCCGTGTGCCTGAGAGGAAGGCCTAAGGATAATCTTCGCGAGGCTGAACTCGCACTGCTGCAAAATTCAGGCTCGTATTATACACAAGATCTTTCTTTCTCGTTTAAACAATATTATTCCTCACTCGCACGTTTACTTTGTTATTGTAAACAAAAGAAAAAACTATCACAGTGTCAACAAGAAAGAAACAAAGTCACATTAGAAACTCTACACGCAACATAAGTTTTGGTTTATGACACACCCTTATATTCTTGTCACATGTTAATACAGATATAAAGGAGCACTACTATAAACTAAATTGAGAATCGAATGTCTGAACTTTGGTTGGCTTTGAATTTCTTTTGTATATTCTATTATTATTAGGAAAACAGGGCAAACTCCCGGTAGAAATCTTGGCGCGTGAAACAGTAAGTATATGTATGCAATATTGAAAGCCATGGATTTCTACGCGATTCCGACAAACACACTCTTATAACGCAGATATTAATTCGACACTTATTTCTCTTCCATTTGGTACAAAAAAACTCACAGGTAAATGGCTTTTCTCTAAATTGAGACTCATCGTTTAAGGGTATACTTGAGTTTAGTTTTTATACAGGCTTCGGTGTGTATGTGTGAAAACAATAAAGCGGTCAAAAAAACATCAAAAAGCTCGAATATCCAATTCTTCAACAGAGGGTGGATACACTGGGGAGTTTCTTACCCCACGCGATACTTGTTTTCGTTCAACGAATTAGTTACGGCATTGATTTTATCTCCCAATCGTCTAGAAACGAAGAATATCACTTTGTTAATTTCGACTGAATTGGTGTGATCGAAAGAAAAAAACGTTGTTCAAACATGTACATCAAGAAAAAAAAATCATGTGATAAGATAGATGGCTGTAATAGTTAATAGACGCATTGATGAATATTAACGTTGACATAGTAATTATTGGTAATGTATGGAGTACAATTGTTCATTTTTTTTTTATTTCACTGGTACACTGGGGGATTTTCTTACCCGCCCACGCGATACTTGTTTTCTTTCAATGAATTAGCTACGGCATTGATTTTATCTTCCAAGCGTCTAGAAGGAAATATTACTGTTTTTTTAAAACTGCATTTCATTGCATTTAGTTGCATGTGGTGTGATGAGATGACTAATTAATGACGCTTCACTAGTGAATAATTTTACTTTTTTTGCGTATTATTATTTTTATATCACAAAGACTCATTACCAACAGTACAGTTTCTACCTACAGCTCGACTGTCAATGCTGATGTTCATTGACTCATTTTCACTGTGTCTCAACCGTTAAGTTATACATACGCTCTTTAGGCTAAATCTTAGATAACTAGTTTTTATTTACATAAAATAATAATACACTGTTGGAAAAAGATGAAAATGTTAGCTTGTTACGCATATTTTTCTCAGCAAAAAAAGTCGTAACAATCGTCTGCGCTAATATGCAAGTCAATTCCGTATGTGTTAATGTGTTTTCTTTTCTCTGTGCAAAGTCTCAACCGCATTAATGATGTTAATCTCATTAGAAAATCTCTCTTGTCAATATAGTCAATATATCTCTCTCAAAAAATAAAGTCAAAAAAAAATTAGTGGCTGTGTTAATTGAAGTTAAGTCAAAAATATGTTGATATGTAATTGAACGACTTCACTTGTATTTTCTCAGCAACATATATTTTATTGAAATTCCTGTTTAACAGTTTTTTTCTATGTATATAATAGTAATATGTATAACATGAGATTGTTGTGTTTATTATAGTGCGAGAGTTACAGTAGAAACAGTTATCTTTACGTGAAATAGTAATAATAGTAATAGTAATGGTAACAGAACGCAAACTCAACTTCAACGACGTCTTACTTTAATTCAATATTTTGTGTGTCTGAAAAGTGATAAAATACGTGTTAGAATTCATTCGTTTTTCCAACCGTGTAAGAGATGAAAGTAAAAATAACGAAAAAAAAAAACCATAGTACACGGAGAATCTCGGCGCGTTCGGAAGCGACACCACATATCCATCGCGCCGAGATCCTCAAGCCGAGAGAGTGTGTGGATGCAAAAGTACAACGACATAAATATAGAAAGAAGAAGGTGACGATAAAAGAGTGGAGAAGTGACACATAATAATTACCTTGAGGAGGGGATGGCGGAGGCCGAGGAGGGCGGCTCCTTGTCCTTGGCCGTACGGTTACCGTACTTGTTTTTGAGGTAACGCGCCCACGAGCTGAGGTCGGCGCCGTTTTTTTCGGCGCCTGGACGCTCGCGATCTGGACTGGGCTCCCTGGACTTGAGGGCGTGGGTGCTTCGGCTCCTCGCTAGTTCCGAACTCGCGCCGTACTTGGCTGCCAGGTAGGCGTTCGGTGATTGAGTCGTCGGCGAGGGTGGATCCTCCTCGATGTCGAGCTCTTCGCCCCCGAAGTTGTGGCTGCTGCGTGACCTGGCTAGTCTCTGCCGGCGTTCCTTCAGTGCGGCGTAACGCGACCTCGGGGTGCTCTGGTCCTGGCTGCTGTTGCTCGGTAACTCCAGGGGTTCCGGAGGATCGGCTCGATGGTATGGCTGGTACGACGACTGTGGTGAGATCGGGGCTACCGCTGAGGTCGGACTGCTGCTCCCGCCGCTCGTTCCCATTGCTGCCTGGCTCCGGCTCTTGTTCAGGAACCTGAAACGTTGCCAAACACCAGGATTTCCCGACGTGTTAGACGATCCATTCGTTAACTGGCTAGTGTGGACTAGATACTCTGGGTGTTTATGACGTGATCTGGAGAGTAGTAGTCTTTAGGGCCGGAGATTATACGCCGATTATCCCACGCCGAGCAGCCACTCGCTTACTTTTTTTTTTTCATGTATGATATACATATTTACACACACGCGTAGACTCTTTGATTTTATATATCGATCGTTACACTCGATCGCGCGGCGATGCAATGAAATGATGAAGATTCAGCTGGTCCTCAGCTGTTTGCTTTTCGTCAAAAATTGATAGCGAAAACAAAATAATGATCTTTCGAACGTGAAATCTACTTCAACTCATCTGCGTGACGTGTTAGTAGACGCGGAAAATAAATATTATGGTTTTATTTACAATTGTTAAAGATATGAGCGCGATATTACATCCTTGAAGTATAAAATGATGTCGTGAATGATATATTATGTAAAAGCAAGCGATGTGTTGTTAGTGCACGATATTAAGCAGATTCCTTGATACAAAAGATTTCTGAATCTCTCGCGTGTGGTAATCGGTGTACAATTCTGGTATAGATAATATGTTGGTTACTCGGTAATACATGAGCACAATGTTACATCCAGGGTCTGGGATTAGTCCACAAAGTGATATTGAGTATGGAAAAAATTAATGAAAAATAAACATCGAAAAAAGAAATCAGGGATTTATAATACAACAGAACAAAAGAGTATAATCTGTACACAAAAGCGGCATCACAGTGGGTTTTGGCTGTTGTCTATTGTGTTATGTGGCGAGTGACGTACGACAGAAAAAACAAAAAAGAAGAGAACGATAGAATCGAGGACGGTTTTTGAGAGGTAAATAAATAACACGACTACTATTGTCATCACGATAATGCAGTTTATTTACCACACCAACAAACTGATCTGCAATAAGCTCAGTATATATTAAAGCTAGGAACAGAGAGATACCAAAAAAATTTCTTGTGTACTGCTGATATAGTAAACTGATTTTAAAAGGTTCGTCTTATCGCTGTGCTGACAATGTGACTTCGAATTCCACATAGGGGATTCAACAGCCTCATTGGCAACGCAGCTTCTGTTCTCATCACGAACGACGTTCAAGACTCTAAGCTCTCTTCTCTGATTTTTCTCTCGTATCACTGGGTTTTTTTCCTTTTTTTTTGTATTAATCAAGCGACTCTACTACTTGGGCTCTAAACTAATCGGGGACACGTGCGGGCGTTCATATATAGTATAATATACGTGTATAATATCAACGTAAAAAATCCACTACAAAGCTAGGCACTGCGACTATATAAATGTGTATATACGTTCAATCGTAGTTTAATATAAGAGCAACATAATATAGCAGTCTATGAAAACGCGAGGTTCGACAGTCATACGAAGTCGCGAAAAACCGTTCTCTGGATTTGTCCCCTCGCTTCGGATTCGAATTTCGATCAAACAAACGTACAAATACATCATCACTTTTATTTCCATTAATACTAAAAAATTACATTACATAACATGCCAATGAATAGGAACGATATCGATTGCTTCATATATTTTCGCGGTTTCATCCTTCGGTCTACCGTGTATTATCACAATTATCTTTGAGTAAATATATAAGTATATAGGGAAAAAGACAAAATGCAAAAAGGCCGAGCAGCTATATATCGCGTATCTACTATAACAATACTCTAAAGTCCATTGTATTATGTGGTTATCATCGTCGTCGTAGTCGGTCCCCCGGTGCAACGTCCACATACTGTCATCGTCATTGCTGTCCTAGTCTCTTGCTCGGGCAAGAGCTGAGAGATAATGCATACGTTGCGAGCGCCGTAGAAAAGAATCTCGAATTTCACGAAATACAGAATAGCGTATTATCTCTGGCGAATCGTTCGTTCGTTATCTCTTGAAATTCCAGTTTCTCCTCCGTTTGCACCTCACACGCGAGAGTTATCGGGAGACGCGTATGTGTATATTACAAGTATATGCGCTAAAAAAACCAGGGCTATTAACATCGTTAATGCGTTTTAGCGTTGTTTGTATTTTCTCATTGTAATTTTGTCAGATATTCAGTATATTATATAGATCGATTTTGAGTCACATAAACAAATTGATTAGGACGCTACAACACAGTACGGAAACACAGAAGACGGTGGTTACCATTTGCATGGGTAAACTCGTATCGTTCGCGCTATCCTCGAGAAAGTCTCGTTTTAGCGGCGCGCTCGACATCACTGTTGTCACCAAAGCACCGTCGATGTTCTCCAAGTTAGCGGTGGCGGCTTGATGCTGCTGGCTCTTGTCGTTCTCCTCGTCGCTCACCACCACCCAGCCGTTCTCGCCGATGCTCCACTGGCCTTCCTTCTCGCTCGTCGTCTTGTCATCGTTGTCATTGTTGTTTATCTCGCTGTTGTGTTTGGTTGGCCAGCCATTCTCGCTGATGGGCTTCTGAGTTGCGGAGATGAGGCTCTCGTCGTTCACCACCCAGCCGTTATCGTCGAAGAGGTTCTGCTCCTCCTCGAGCGTTTGATACTTTATAGGAACGTTATCGTCGATAAATGAATGTTTGGAATTGCCATCAGTTACTTCATTCTTTGTACCGGTCCTGTCTTCTTCTTCTTCCTCGTCGTCTTCCGATTCTTCCTCTGACTCTGACTCGTCGTGACCATTCGCCCAACCATTTTGCTTAACAACAGCACTCTCTCCCTCATTCTCATCACTCTCATCATCATCATCATCTTCATCTTCTTCGTCGTCTTCGTCTCTGTCATCTTGAAGCTTCCCTGGAACGTCAGCCTCCACATTTTTGGTTTCAGTCTCAAATCTCTCATTGTTCTTGTCGGGGAGTGCGTCATCGTCGCTCGCCTCGCTTTCGGAATCATCGTCTTCGGTTTTGGACAAGTTGGTGGATTCGCTCGTTCCCTCGGAGGAGTGGCTGCGGTTGTTACGCTCGCGATCGTCTTCGTTCCTCGTCGCGTCGTCTTCGTCTTGGTGGATCTTTGCGCTGGTGGTGGTGGTGGTGGTGTTGTTGTCCTCCTGCGAAGTCCATTGCTTGCCCTCGACGAAGATCTTGGGGCTACTCTTCGTGCTATTGCGATTATCGTTATTATCGTTATCGTAAGTAGAAGTAGAATCGTTCGTTATCATCCCGTTATCATCGAGTGGTCTCGGCGGCGCGCGAACCCCCGCTAACTTTTCGCTAATCTCGGTGCTTTGTAACAACGTTAGCCGCGCGGCGCTCCGGTTATCATTATCATTCTCGTTATCGTTATTCTCATTAGCATCATTATTGTCATCGTTATTATCGTGGCTAGGAACAACAACGTGATGCCTATCATCATCCTGAACGCGATCACTGGCGCTAGACGAAGACGAAGACGACGAGGAGGACGACGAGGCTCCTCCGACATTATTCTCACTGCCATCGTTATTATCATTTGACGCGATCTGATCGCTAGCTGTGGACGAGTCATCGTCTTCGTCGTCTTCGTCGTGATCGTCATCGTCCTTATCGTCACGGCCACTACTAACAGCCCTAGAACTATCATCATGACCCAGGGGGTTACTGGATTTAGAACCGAGATAGTCATGAATGTCGTGATCGTTGTTTACGAACCTGCTGGTGTAGCCGCCGGGCGTCGATGACGTGGTCGTGCTCGTCGGCGAGGTCACTGATTGCGCGGGACTACCCCTCGGTGTGCCGTACCTGTTTATAGAACAGAAGAATCTGTGTCACTGACCTGCTGTCTGTAAGTGGCCTGCGCTGTAAAAGCTGCCGCTTTTTGAGAAAGTGGGTGAAGTTTTTGAAAACGTTTGAGCTTTTCGCCAAACGCTTTTCAAAACCTTTTGACCTCGCTCGCGCTTTGTTGTACGAGTTCTCTTGAATTTATCCGACTTTTTTGGAAAGCATATAAACGTGAAAAAGAAACGGGCTCAACAAAAAGTCTAATAAATTAAGAGGTTTAAAAAAAAAAAAAAGAAAAATGTTTAAAACTGAAAGAAATGATACGCTTGCATAAATAAAATGGTCTTGTAACTGTGAAAATCATGAATAAAACGATACATAGCTTGTGAATAATAATTAAAAAAAAAAAAGAAAAATAATAATCTTGTAAGAATCTGACGACAGTTGACGTTCCGTGTCACAACAGCGTAAGTTACACATTTATTGATAACTCTTTACGTCGTCCTTACATCCTGGTACATATGGGATCATACAATTTTCACAGTTTTAAACATTTTTTCTTACAATTATCACAATTTTGTATAGATCGATTTCTCAATGTTAGCTTGGTAAATATTGGTTTTCTTTATCGTGTGGGAATGTTTAATTTGCTAAAATATAATTCCTTCAGACGTTCAACAGACAATAGTTCACTGAAACAATTATCTCATAACAATTCATGTGCAGTTAGATATTTTTCGTACTTTCTAACACATATATATAATATACTATATAATTTAGCTAGTGCCATTGAATAATGACTCTTTGAAGCGAATTTGCGCTCCAAAATTTTTACTAAACGAAAAAAATAGCGTCATATTTATCTTTTAGCAAAATTAAAATATATATGTCAATTTTTCTATATATTCACGTGATACAACAATAATTATATCATCTTATTGTGTCTAACAATATTACATCGAATATTTTTCTCGCTTCATTTTAGTGAGTACTTTATTTTCTCGTCTATAAGGATACTTTTCACAGTAATATTCCAATTTTGCCAATTTTCGATAAGTTAACATTCCAAAATACATATACTTTTCGTGACGATGAATGGCAAAGGCGAAATAAACAAGCCAGTTCGTTCATAGTTAAAGTATTTATTATGCAGTAAAATAATATATGAATTTTCATACATTTTTCTCTTTTCAATTTTGAAACGTCGAGCGACTATCAAAGTCGCTGATAATATACTCTATAAAATAGAAAATAAACTTTGCTAAACAACATCAACAATTTTGTTAAAGCTATCGTCAATAATTATTTTAGATGCGAGAATTTTTACTGCTCAGTATCCTTAAAGACTTGCGGTTAAGCCCCTTTTTGTAAAAAGAATAATTCAAGCGTATATAGATTGTTATAATTTCAGGACCAGCCCATTATTTTTGTCTAATAAAGATTTCTTTTAATACTGCGTAAACATCTTGTCCAATTTCGAGGAACAACAATAACAAATTTGTACTACAAAAAAAGGACTTCATCAGGTTAATTCTGTTTCTAAAAAAACGTAAAACGATAAGTAAATAGATTTTGTTATAACAATAACTCTCACGATGTATAACATAGAAAAAAAGCTCAGGTTAAAGCTTGAATGTGTTAAGTGGAACGATAATTGTAATCGACTACTTAAATAAAGTATATAAAATATAGAGATTCTCAAATCCTTTCGTTCCTGGCAATCAATAAGAATTCCAAAATTCTTCTAAAACTTGTGCATAGAATCTTATTCGTCACCTTAGAATAAAAATTAAATAAATATATAATTTTTCTATTAAAAAATAAATCTTTCTCCACTTCTCGATTACAATCATCGCTCGATAGTTTTAGTTAGCAGCTACTTTTTAGGAATGAGAATCTTGCGAATTCGTGTCTCACTAGTCGCGTAAATTGGCAGTTAATAATGATCGTCGTCGTCGTCTCGCGAGTGTTAAAAAATATTCACATACAACGGACCATCTAGATATCTCGAATAGAAAGTTTTCTCTTATAAAATACTATTCGCGTAGAAATTTAGAAACCCATCGTTCTAAATCCGCTTATTTTTCTTCTCTAAATATGATATATCATATATAATCTCTCTCCCTTTTTAAAAATCACTCTGCAGAAAGTCATTGCACCCTCCCGAAGCAAAGTAAAAACCACATCAAGAACAATCAAAAACAAAAGAAGAAAAAAAAAACAGAGTTGAGAACGCGAGCGCTAGCTCATCATCCGAAGAGGTTTTCGAGTACGCCTATGGCAAGTCTGCCAGCGGCCTTTTTGATAAACCTCGACTTGGACTGCTTGGACTCGAGCCTGCGATTGGTCTCGTTGTCCCGGAGAGCGCTCGCGTCGTCCATGGCCCAGTAATCTTGCCTCGTGCTAGGCGACTCCTCCTTGCTGCCTCGTCGAGCCTCGGCGCTACGGGCCAGTAGTGGCCCGATGTCGGTTCGCGCCATCGCCGACTCGCTGCGGTTCGGCGGATTGTGGTTCGACATGGTGCTGTTGGACAAGGCAGGTGCCGAGGCCGCGGCTGGGGTCCGGCTCTCGGTCTCGGATTCCTCCTCCGTTTCGGACTCGGTCTCCTCGGACGAGCTGCTGGTCTCTTCCTCGTCCTCGTCCTCGTCCTTTTTCGCAGCTACGGCGGCGGCGGCGGCAGCGGCTTTGGGCTCTTCGCGCGCCGACTGACTCGTCGGAGACGGCTGAGGCGGTGGAGGCGCCGCGCGGTTACCTAGATTATAGAGGCGCACAGTGTCAGAGCCGGTACTTTTATGCGCGCGGGCTATAACGGGCTGCGTAGCAAGCGTAACGGTGACTCGATGATTCCGCGGATTCGAAAACGCGAAAAAAGGAAAGCGGAAACATTGCGTTTGTGTATCTTATCAAGATCGATTCGACATTTCATCGAAGCGCGCGCGTCAATATTGATAAAAAAAAAAAAAAAGAACATACCGTTGCGCAATCGAAAAAGCAAACGGAAGCGAATATGAAGCAAGCGTAAATATTGTGTTGGGGAGACGAACCTTTACCTAAAAAACGGCTCTGGAAGGGTCGTGGCGAGTTGGTGGCTGTGGTGGCGGGCGAGTTCTGATTGGAGGGTGTGACTGTGGACGTGTTGGTCGTATTGGTCTGCGGGGCTCGCGACAGGTACTTCTGTTTCATTTCCTCGGTAGTGAAGGTTGCGCCAGTGCTGCGGATTCCAGAGCCGGTTGAGCTCTCAGAGCTCGTGCTCGACTCCGAGGAGGCACTGCGGCCTCCTGGTGCGTGTACGTCCGCCGACGTTCGCCTGCTGTTTATTTTTTCAAATATTCAATGTTAATTATCGCTCGTTAAACTCATCAGCGTCTACGTCACTTCCTCAAACGTGGATAATTCAATTAACAAACCAAACAAGTTACCTCGAAATAGGTGTTTTTCTAGCGGTCTCCTCGGCCTGTTCGCTCTCGCGGCTAGGTGTGTGTTGCTGCTGAGCGGCCAGCTGTTGAGGCGGTCGTTCCTCGAGAGTTTCCTGGACCGGTGAAGCGGCGGCTGGTTGTGGGGCGTTTTTGTTCTGTTTCTTTATGCGGGCGATCTCGTCGTCCTCGCTGACCTGTCGGCCGACTGCCGGTGGCGCAGCCTTCCTCTGAACTGGCTGGACCTGTAGGCGAACGAGCCATTCGCAAAAGATCGTATCGTTTTCGTTATGATAATGATTGCGTAAGATTTTGTTAGATATTGTCAAATCGGCGTTTTTTTAGCATTATATACAAGGATCTTGTTACCATTTCAAAGAAAAATCAAAAACTGTAATACGTTGTTGGGTGAGCGGGCGCGAGCTTTGGGACTACGCACTGATTAAGGCGGTGAGATAAGAGAAAAGAGAAGAAGCTCGTGCCTACCGCGGGTTTAATAATGAGTCAACGCACGTACCGATTTCTGTGCGTGTGTTTACTCATTGTACTATAGAAGCGTAGCTTTTCTCAATATTTACTTTTGGATAGTATATATGAGTGATAAATTTTTGCAGATTAAGAGTCTCGAATTACCGAGCTTTATTTACTCTTTCCTTATTTACATTGATGTTTATCTCGTATTATAAGTGTACAGTTGCAGCGCGGTATGTAACAGTCATTCCTTGAACAAATCGCCTTTTTTTTATTGCTTGCGCGAGTAAAAACAAAACATTCTCACACTCATGACTCGAAAGTATATATAACAGATCTAGGTGTACAAAAAAATGAAAAAGTAAAAAAAATTCAATAGACTATTAATAATAATTGTATAACAGAGAAAAAGAAAGAGTGATGCATGAAAACTTAATCGCTCTACATTATATATCTATGCGCACGAGTGCACGTTATACACAGCTACTATACTACTAAAAAAAAGGAATCATATCCGCAAAGTGATATTAGTGTCATCCTCTCAAAAAGAGGCAGCCCGCGTGCTCGTCTCATGCGGCCAATGAAATAAGTCTTATGCCAATAAATCGTGAAAACGCTGCTGCTGCTATTATTACATGATTATTTTGCGATTGATTAATTAATCAGAGTGTCTGGCCAAGAATTAGGCGTGTATACAATTGTTATGTACAACATTTTCTTTACTCTATGTATATTTACTGCTAGGTCAGACTATTTTTTCAATTAAAAAAAAAGAGAGCCGGTTAAAAAAAAAAGGTAAGAGAAATAGCTTTGCGTGGCGCCTGCGCAAAAACCAAACAGCATCGTATTCGAACTTATTTTCTTGCTGTCAGTGAGATAGAGAGTGCGCGCGGTCTCGTGTCGGCTTGGCACTTTTCCTATTATCGGCCGTCTTATACACACTCGGCAGTACGTTCTCTTTCACTGTCAAAACACACAAACGAGTCGTCATTTTTCATTCGTATCAGAAGCTCTTGTTTTAAAACTAATTACTATAATGTATCCGATCGTCGTACACTAATGCAATTGGGTAAAAGCAACGACAATTACTGATGTACAGATGCAGCTTTATTGAGACAATATAATTATATTGTATTCATGACTATACTACTGAGTGACTATTGACAAAATATCCACGTTGCGATGCGATGAGAGGCGTGAATGTATCTAAGCGTATATCATAGCGAGTAGGTAGTTTCAGCCGATTGGTTGGCGCACGCAAAGAAGATCCAACACATGAGAAAGAGAGCGATATGCCGGCTATTAGTGGCGTTTCGCACGATCGCGTCGAGGGTAGTCTTGAGTCGGCTGCATCGCGCGACTCGACTGTCTGAGCACTGCGAGAAACGATTCTATACTATGCTGATATTGTCATGATTGAATTAATTCAAAGGATCGTTTCGAGAGGACACACTCGTATCTTTGCACACTGCGCTAACGCCTACGCCATAAAATAAAAATAAAAATTAAGAATCAATCACTTCTTACCTGAGGTTTCGGTTGCTGAGGCTGTTGGGCTGGCTCTTCCTTCTTTCGTTTACCGGCACGCTCGCAGTCGTTGAGCTTTTTCATAACACGCGGCGAGTCGGTGAGCCTGAAGATGCCCGAGAGTGGTCCCCTCGAGGCGTCCTCGGTGTCGAGTACACGCTCTCGCTCCCTCAGAGCCGATGGCTCCTGGGGTGCGTTGAAGCGTACCGTCGAGCGCGTATCCCCGTCCGAGTCCTCGCCGTCCCGATTGCGCATAAAGCGCGACCGGTACCGCGACCGCGACCGAGGCGCCTCGTACTCCGGAGTGTCGTACCTGGAAAAAACAACATACAGATTCGTTATAGTCAACAATCGATTGTATTCTATACGACTGTTGGTCACGCTGTTTACTTGAAATCATCAAGACGCTCAGCCCTTGACTATCAAGACTCACGAGAGCTCTGGCAATGGCCTGGCTTTTAAACTGTCGCGCCGGTGTATAATTGAATTCGCTCGCGAGTACGAGTAAAGGGTGGTGTGGCTTCCTCTCGGGTTTCTCGACTGGAAAAAAAGGCCTGTGTCACAAGGCCACGAGTACAAGGCTCCGGACACAACAGGTGAATGAAAGACGACCCCGACGTAGTATATAGGGATTAGTGTCACGTATACAGTGTATACGCGCTGTGAATATGATTTTTCGCGGAAAGCACATTTTCATAATTTTAATAATTTTCGTCATATGTGAGCGAGAAGAGGAGAAGAGCGTAAGAGAGAGAGAGAGAGAGAGAGAGAGGTCGAGTAGAAAAAATAAGCCGAAAAAGCTACGTATTTATAACTCTCGTGTGTCGGAGAGTGGATATGTGGGTCATTCTGAAAAACGTATGCTCGAAATTGGCGGCGCGCCAAAATAACCGCCGTAGCACGCAGACGCCAGCGATCGAAGCCCTTTTAACTAGAGAGCGTTGACGGACACGGCGGACTGTAACGAAAAAAAACTTTCCGAACTGCACTCCGACGGATTATCTATTTGTCGGAGGCTTCGACTATCTGTGACGCTGAACTTGATAGTGTATTGCAACTTGTCGTTTTTTTTTTTCTAGTATTTTTGTTAGAACGATTGGTTGTTTAGCATTGACTTTGGAAGGCTACCAAAGAGTTTATGTCTCGATTTTATTACTATGATTCTATATTTACCATTTGTTTGTTAGAATATTTATTTTCTCTGAAGCTTAGCTCACTGCGATGATGATATTCTTGTGAGAGAACTTTATTCGCAAATATAAAAATGTGGAGTGTATTAATCAAATGAAAAGACGTGGATTCTATAACAACATCGAAAGCAGAGCCATTCAGTTGGGGAAAGTAGGTCAATCTCAAGATTTTTAGAGGAAAACTTTCCCTTATCCCAGTTAGATAAGCCCGTTACTCAGAAGGAACACATAGTTGAACGCTTGAGCAAACGATTATATGAACCTTATGGGGGGGAATAGACGTGCACAGTATTGATAAGTCACCCCCTCTCTATTCGTATCCCCATTCAAGATAGCAACAGGAGCGTCGAGCATGGCCTTGAAAAAAAATCGATTCAGGCTTGCTTTCTATACACGAGTGGATTTACGTCTAAAAAACATAACTAAACGCTATATTCGTGCATTGCAAATATACTCGTTCTGTGGTGAGGTGAATAAACCGAGCGCAGGGGTGCTTTCAAGCTATAACTTCTTTCGATTATTTACATTTAGCAACAACATTCGAAACTGAATAATTTTTTGCTTTTTTTTTTAAATCCTCGATGCTTCTACTGTAAAACTGCGTCGCGATAAATTTTGCATCGCAAAGTTATAAAATTCGCGACCAAACACGGCTTACACAGCGTGCGAGATAAAATTATTGATCGTCCGTCTGCCCCGACGTACATAAACATCACGCGTTGAGGTTATGTTCAGCACCCCCTCGACGCGTTCAGCTCAGCACAGAGCGAATCCACGACAAAAACGATGCATTTCCACTACGAAAACCGAAAAAATGCAATACTATCTCGAAAACAAAAACTACTCGACGTATAAAAACTAAAACAAAATAATCAATAGGGTAAGGGTAGAGAGCAGCGCTCGTATACTCACTCGTAGTCGGGGACGTATCGGTTCCTGCCATGGGTGCGGTCGTCGTCCTGCTGTCGGTACTGGGAGGCAAGTCGATGGTCGCTCTTGCTGCGCATGAGCCCCGCCGAGCCGCCGGGCACCGCTAAACTGCTCGAGCTACCGAGCAGTGCATTGCCACCAGGAACGGGATTGATAGAGATTTCACCGTAGCCGGCTATGTGAGCGACCAGTGTGTTTGGATCTTGTTGCATTCCAAAGCGCAATCGCCGTGAGTAGTCGCCTGCCTCGTAGTCGAAGTTCCTGCGTTCATTCAATATGGGGTGTAATGCGTTAGAGACTGTATGATGCACTGATTCATTTGCATTTAGGTCTGAAAGGGATATCAAGTGACCAGGTGGAGCTCTGATTCATTGTACTTTTTTTGTGTGATGGGGGTAGTCACCCGCTATTTATACCCGTAAAATAAAAATTTAAATTTACCTAATGAACTCGAGGGTGCGCAAGAAAAGTTCTTTGGTATCGAGGAGCTCGTTGTCATCCCAGTTGACATTCTCGTTGATGTGGGCATCGGCAAGGTCACAGTTACTCTGGATGTTATTTATCTCCTGTTCGAGATTCTCCTTCAGATGTATCAGGCCCTTGAGCTCGGTGGTGTGGTACCGCTCGATCTCGTTCCGATGTACCTCGGTTCGGTCTTTCAGGGCCTTGTACACTCGCCTGTAGAACTCGTCGACCTCCTCGCTCACCACTGCCGTGTTCGTCTGCACTGCCAGGGTATTCTTCTCGACCTGTGCCAGTGCCTCCTGCAGTCTATGCAGTGCCCGTCGTACCTGAAAAATTCGAAGGCTCGCGTTAGAACGTTTGATCGATATTCGACTGTTTTTCCAAGATGTCTTGATACGCATCCGGAGCTTTTAACCTATAGTACATTTTGAGGCAAAATTTCAAGTTTTAAATTTCAGGATGGTCGAGTGAGTTAAACATGGTCGATGTCACATTAATTTAGCTGTAATTCCCCCTTTTAACCGACTCGTAAATATAGCTCGCAGTTCACCGAGGAGTGTCTCAAGCACCACAACACGTTGCGCGCTCTTCACAACTCTCCGGATCTGGTAATCGATATAAAGGTATACTGAGGGTCATAGCGAGTACACAGGCAGATTTGGAATTAATTTTTAATCTCAACGTCTCTCAAAGTTAAACGATTTTGCACAAGAATGGGCGCTTTCTCTCGCCGGCAAGGATATTTTTGAACATCGGAAAGAAAATAATTATGGGGAGAATCTCTACGTTGGATATAACAGCGATCCCGAGTGGAAGCTCGAGCCTCAAGTGCCGGTCCAATCTTGGTTAGCGAATTAAACCGATAATCATATATGATTCCTAAATTTGAATCCGAATAATCGTAATCGACGACTCCTCGCGCAGGTACGATGAGATATCGGCTTACAAGTTCGGAGAGCCGAGACCCAAGAATATCGCTGCTGTGGGTCACTTTACGCAGTTGGTTTGGAAGGGGAGCAAAAAGCTAGGAGTTGGTCGTGCCGTCAGTAAAACCGGAAAGGTCTACGTCGTGTGCAATTACGATCCGGCTGGTAACATCGTCGGCCAGTTCGCCAATAACGTGACTGCTCCGAAGGTACGAACTTCCGGCCGATAAGTTAGGAACTACTAGCGTGATTCACTAACACTGTCTCGTTAAATAAAAGCTTTCTATTTTCGAATCTTGAGTAAGTACGTATAGCAAGTCGGTTAATCCGGGGTTAGTATAGTGTAGATACGTTTTCTCCTTTACCTGTGAATTAATGCTGCAGATGTTCTTTCGGAGGATTTTTATGTGCTCCTCCTTACACTCGGGGCAGCATTTTTTCTCACAATGCGCGCAGAGGTTGCAGTAGCTCTTCTCCGAGCAGACGCTGCAGCGCTCCATTATTTGGCCACTGGTGGGATCTGGTAATTCCCCGGTGATCTCGATGTGCAGCTCGAGAAACCGTTGGAGCGTTACGTTCGTCGGGAAGGCTTGCACGCCCTGTAATCATCGATCGTAGTGTTAAATAATTTCACCTCGAATATTGCATCAGGCATATTATTACAACGAAAAAAAAAAAAAAAAAACTCACCTGATAAGATGACACGTGATGAACAGCCCGGCATTCTGGACACTTGATGTTCCGATGAACGTAATCGACCAGCCCGTCCAGGCATGGTTCCATACAAAAGCTGTGCTGGCATGGCAGTAATTTTGGATTCCTGTATCGGTCCAGGCAGATCGCGCATGTCAGCAGCTGCTCGAACTGCTCCATGCTTTCTGGAAATGACATTTTTCACGACTAAGTTTAGCAGCGTCGCGCACTATTGCCTATATAGACAAGTTATGTACGTGCGTGTATAAGCAAACGCACTGAATATTCTATCTCCGGCGTTAGATAAACGCGAATTATCTCTAAAAGCCGGCGTCGCAGGCCAAGGTAGATAAGAGTTCATTCATTTGCGACTGCGTTAATATTACGGCCGAGTGTATGAGTAAACCGGAACAATAGGCCGACGAGCTGTCATTTCAACGGCGAGTGAAATATTGCATATGGTCGTTCGTAGAAAGTGCAAGCGATAACGCATTTTACGGCGTTTTTCATCTTCTCTTACAATATATACAAGTCATATAGGCAGTGATTCTTGAAACGGTGATGCATATATTTTTCGGAGAATGAATTTCAGATAAAAATTGCATTATATAACCATAACGCTTATTTTTTCTGGACCACAGCAGCGTAATGTATATGGGACCTTGCCGGTATCTCTTTAATTTCGGGTCACGTGTAATCGCGCGGCGGCAGCAACAAACAAAGCGCGCGCCGCGCTGAATCAGCTAAATAAAAATATTAACCCTCGTTAAATATTTACACGCTCTCGGCGCGTCTCTCGGGTTATATGTACAGATAAAAAAAGAGCCCGAGAGAATTAATTCGCGGCGCTTCGATTTCGCTCGAGCAAAGGCATCACGCGCAAAGGATTATTTCAGGTCTGGCCTCGCGAAACATCCGGCTGCGCGTGGAAATCCTCGGTTAAACTTAAAATGCGCTTTCGCAAGCGCGCATACGGCCGCCGAGCTTTTTCTCGGCGCTCGCGCGCGAGCTTGCAGTGACGCATGCGATTGATTCGAGATTCTTCGAACCGTTGCAGTTTTGTTTGTTTACGCACCGTTGATCTCGTCATCACGGATTTGATGTTTTTTTTTTTTTATGAAATCGATCAGCCGTTATTTACACATAATTATTATTATTACAGTTAAATTTCCAATGACTCGGAAAAATTGGCTCTTGAGGCGGAATTCTCGCTCTTCCGTGTGTGCCGATGTTTTCAGAAAATCGCGAGAGCGCGAGGTCTTATTTTATCTGCCGACTCGCCGTGCGAGTTTTGTTCGTCTCTAAATTTCGCGTTATTAATAACGACCATGCGCAGCTGTGCCGCTACTGGCTAGTCCCCCGGAAAAACGGACGAGTTTTTGCGTCGATTCGAAAGAACTTCTCACACTCTCTCTCATCAGCGTAGTTATTTTTTCAGCCTCGGACGTTTTGTTTTTGGTCGTTTCCTCTTCCTCTATTTTTTGTTTAAATATATACCTTCAACGTCAATCGAATCTGAATAACGTGCGCGTAGCTGACGACGTCATCTCCATAAAATCCGTCGTTTCAATTATTACCGGCGACCCCTTTATAATAATCGCCGGAGAGCTGTTTATTCTCTCTCCGTCAAAATGCAAATAAAACAATTAAAAGCCCGAGGCGCGCGCGCGCGTTGCATTGCTGAAGCAATTCGTTAACTCTCGGGTAAAAATCTGCGCGAGAGCAGATGACAATGGGATTTGCATCATGGGAACGCTGCGCGCGAGTGTCATTTGCAAAGATGCGGCGCAAGCTGCACAAAGAATGACCTTCGTCGCCAGACGACAAAGATGCGCCGCAAGCTCGAGCGGAGAGCTTTGTCGGAGAGAGAGAGAGAGAGAGAGAGAGAGAGAGAGAGAGAGAGAGAGAGAGAGAGAGGAGCCCGTTTATGCATGCATACTCCCTCGTTTATACCCACTCCTATATACGCTCGTACTTTTTTCTTTTTTTTTTTTTAAGGCATTTCCGTTTTAACAAACGCCGAGTCCGTCAAATTTTCGCGGTACTTGCGCGCGTCGACGCGATACTTACGACGCGCTTTTTTTGTACACCTCTGACGTCGTTTTCTCCTATAGTACTTTTTTTTTTAATTAAAAAAGTTCGCGGAGGGTCTTCGTTATTCATAAGGCAGACGCACAAGGCTGTCCTCGGACCTTTTTTTCGTCGGTTTTACAGAGAGCTTTGACAAAGTTTTAGAGGCTCGCAACTTTTATACGATCATTCCGTCTGTTTGTATATGCATTTCGTACACGCGACGGTGGAATAATTAAACGCGTTATTTCATTCATGCCACTAACGTTCGGTTCTTTCATCAAGAAACAAATTGCAATCTTTGTTTGCCTCGTTTTAAATTAAGCTCTGCCCTTCCATACAGCGGAAAAAATTGTATAATCTAACTGCGCGCGCGTGCTTTCATTATTCCTTTGTTCCGAGTAAATATTTAGTCGGCTCCAGACACACACTTTATTCGCGCTAATTCTTTCCCTCCTCTCGAGCGCAGCAGTAATTAAAAGCACAAGCTGCGTATCTTTACGCGATTTTTTTCTACTTTTACTCTTCAACGGCTCTCGACAGCCCCGCGAAGCTGTAATGACTTCCACACGCGGGATGATAATCAATTTAGAGGATTTCCAGCTACACACACGCGTCCAATTTCGTCAAGGATAATTGAGCTTGTTAACAAGCTTTAGGGGGTATATTGATTTTAGCTCCGCGAAACACGCGGCGAATTCACATGGGGTCGATCCTCGATTACGAGCCTGTGAAGCCATGGGAACCAAGCGCGTATTAGATCAATTATAAAAAAAAAAAAGAATAACACGCACGCGACTAAAGATGATGATGATAGCCCGGAAAAAAAATCGAAAGCTCTCCCAAGGTCAGGCTAAACGCGACGTCGCGTCGTGTCGTTAATCCTCTGATTCAGAGCGACGATTCGACGCGGTGTCGGCACACGAAAATAGGCGGTATACGCAAGCGGAGGGGAAAAGAATCGCGGCGAAGAAAATAGAAGCAGCTACAGGCACAGTAGTTTCACGAGAGAAAACGTAGCCCCTGATTTATCGACTCTCGCTTTGTGTATATATATGCGCCGGTGGCTATGTGCATCGAAAACACGATCCCTTTGACACACACACACACACACACACACACAGCTTTTTTCGCGAACAATTGCGCTTAGAGCTTTTACACGCATTCCAGTATTAGAAGCTCTCTGGCGCAGGCGTATGGTTTTAGTAGGCCATCCAAAAGAGTAGGATGTATAAATCGTGGAATATTTACCTTCAGTGTCTCGCAGCGGATAGCAAGTGCTTTCTATTTATATTCACGTACATAAGTATGTATCGAGGCTAGAAGTAACGCGAAGTTCTTCGCTCGTGCGTAGAAAAGTAAAAAAACAAGTGAATACTGACTAGAGTCGATAATACTAATATGAAAAAATTACAAGAGAACAGGAGTGAAACCTCCGCGCGCGCGCGTTCTGAGATCAGCTGTTGATCGAATCGATACGCAATATTGCCAGATAGCCGGACGAAGAATCGGATACTGATACCCGTTCCCGTCCAAGCGGCGAACCGGAGCTGCTCTCTTTCTGCCCGTCCCTCTGTGTCTTTCTCTCACTCTCCTCTCCCTTTTATTTTTAGTCCTCGGCTCGGCCGACGCCTTCCATTTTCCAGCGGCCCAGTTTATTTTCAACCTTCCCTCCGCGCGCTCACTCTCTCGGAATAGAGCTTGCGATATATATATATGTCTACCATGTTATAAAGCGAGGTGACGCCCTCCAGCGGTGAGCTTTCACGCTTGTGACCTTCCGAGCGGTCGTTTACCGACGCGGAAGCGCCTGTGGGTCGGTAAGGTGGCGGTTTCCGGTCGGTATGGATAAGGGGAATGGCCGGAACGCGGAACAAGCAAACTACTGTATCGGAGGTGGGAATTAGGATCTCTACCGTCGTTTCCGCAAGAGTTTGCCGCGAAATGGGATTAGTTGGCGAGCAGAACGACAGTTTGGCGAAACTTGAGAATTTTTTCAAATTTGACCCTTGCCCCGTTATCTCGGATAAAGAGCATCGACAATTAGCCGCAAATTACCACGGTGTCCGGAATTACCCCCTCGGGAGAGTATAAGTCTCGAGAAAAACGCGCTTATCACCTACAGCAACAGAAGCAGCTCCTCGGAAGAAAGCATTTATCATATCCGCTCTCGAAAAATTTGCACTTCTTGCATCTAATGATAAAACACGAGCTCGCGCAAAATAAGAGCCATCGAGAAGGGCAAAGGGTGTGTAAAAAGAAGCTCCTCTAAATCATCTCTTAGCGCAATTCTCGGCTTCGCGCAAGGCCGAGATAAGACTCTGGTGCATTATATACTGGTGCACTAGCTGCTTGGTTACACTTTGTTTCCGCGAGTCGCTCTTCTGTTTTTCAGACGCCGTTATACGGAGCTATGAGCGCGAGATAACGATAACTGTAGCACGAGATGTCAAGGGAAAAAATTGTCGAGGGGGGAAGCCGGAAAATCTTCGAGTCTCATTAGGGAAACTTGCGACAGTCAACTTTCTTACGTGAAGGGGAAAAAACTTATACGCAGAGAGTTTTGTATTATACACGGATTCTCTCCCCTTATACGTTATATAGTTTTTGTTTTTCAATGAATCTGGCATTCGTCCAACGTCAAATCACCACAGTTTGTCGAACGTTTTCCCAAAATTAATGAGCAACTTTGTATACACGCCGGGAGCGAGAACGATGAATTATATTATAACGTTTACTAGTATTATAAGGCGAACAAAGTGCGCGCTGATTTCAAGCGCGGGAACGGCCAACGCGAAAGCTCGTGAAATCGTTATTCAAACCGACATTATTCAGTTTTATGATATTTTACATATTCAGCGCGTCCGTGGATACTCGCTCACTGCATATTCCTGACGAATGACCTAATAAATTTTGACATTCGCCTTTTCGCGACAGGCCAGAATATTATATCCGACTATAGTCCGTGTGTGCGTCCGATTCGTTTTATCGCAATAACGTATATGAATCTCGAAATATGACGCGAATTGTTTAGCGTTATTGTATAAAAGAAAGAAAGTGAAAAACTTACCCGCCCTATGATCCGCCTTGGGGCGGGCTCTTCTGGAGTGGGGCCCTCTCTAAAGGGCCCCAAGCGGTTCTCCCTTTTGTCCACCAAAATCCTGCGCTGTGTCTCAGCTGCAAAGAGAGAGAGAGAAAAAAAGGTCATTACACACTCAATCGCTTTGTCCAAACAAAAGACTGCATAGCGCAGTCATCCTCGAGATTCTTCGAAGAGAGCGTGTACAGTGTATACGTGTCTCTAAAAAGCGCTAAAATTAAAATACCGCGCGGGAGCGCACAAAAAACGGCAAAGCGAGACACACTCACACATCAGACTGACACAGAGAGGAAAAGGAAAGCCGGAGAAAAAAAGAAAGTAGTCAAAGAGCAAAGCCGACGATGCGCTCGTGCGCGACTTTTCTTTTATCACGCGAAGCAGCTATATACCGCGTTCGCGACTGACTTTTTGATTGCACACGCACTTCACGCGATACTTGATAAATCACCGCGGGAGCTTTGAGTTTGACCCCTTTTTTCCATTCGCGAGCTAGCGATTTCTCCGGAAGGAGGGGGAAAAAAAGGAGGAAACCTTAATGACTCTTAGCCTCGCTATCGCGTCTCGGTAGCTCTTTCGCTTTCGTGCCATTGTCGCGGCTTTCAGGGATTCCGCTGGTTATTTTTCGACCCCGGCTCGTCGTCCTCGTCGTCGTTTCTTTTTTCCTTCTCTCTTTTTTTTGTGCGCGAGATGCTCTCTCTCTCTCTCTCTCGTTGTCGTGGTTTTTATGCGCGAATAATGTTCGTAAAATGGACGATAAAGCGGCGATTGTGTTCGCGGCTCTCTTTATACGGCGATGGAAATTTCGATGGATTTTTTCGCGGTCAACAAAGGCTGCAAAGAGATAGAGAGCTTTTTTTGGGAAAGCTTGATTCCGATGAACTTTAACAGCGGTGTCCTTTACGAGCGACCGTGTAATAAATACTAAATGTAAATTTCATCGAGATAAGCCTGCACGCACGGATTTTTTAATTAGCCAGGAAATCTCCCATTACTACTGCCTTATTCCGAATCACCCCCGCGAAGCATTATTGTAAAAACAAGCGTTCGCTCCTTATCTCTCGAGCCTTTCAAAATCATAACTGCGGCAGTCGAGCGCGTTAAAAGCGCGCAATCACGCGGCACTCTATCAAGATGAGCTTTAAAGCTCTTGCGCGTATGCATCGTCGGACGCACGTATAATATCCCGCGACTACGGCAGGTATCAAGGTCGGGCTTGTGTACACCTGCGGCGCGAGAAATTGATAGGTAAACATCGTCGTCCGTCAAGTAGAGAAGAATCTCATTTATATCAAGGCTGCATGGCGTGAAAATTGAAAAATTGACTCTCGCGTAAGCTCAACACGTGGATTTTTGTTTTCGATTCCAACAAGAGAGAAGCGAGGACGGTCAATAGCCTGCTCGCTCGCGGAATGTCATTTTTCACCGTGAGGAACTTTTTTCGTTGGCACAACTTCTTCGCGGAAAAATGTCAAGTGCGCGTCAAAAATATATTTATTTTGGCGACCGGGATAATAACAAAGTTGCGAAGAATTCTATGCCAAGGAGCTGCAAGCTCTATCTTCGCGAACACTACGGTTTCTCATGAGGGTAATCTATGATGCGATAGTGCCAATTGTATAAGTAGTGCGATGTTATTATAAGCCCAAAATGAGAGAACGGCTGTAAGATGAGGCGTATCGCTCATCGCGTTGCACAAAGCCGATTTCGAAACGCGACAATTATGCATGACGCATGATGCTTTGGGTCGCTGATGCTGCTAATGATTTCCGATCATCGATCGAGTTCGCGCGAGAGCCAAAGCGTATAAAGCTCGATATAGATATTTTATTATCGAATTCTATAATATACGGGCATTTGGTTTTGATTAAAATTCACTGAATAGCGGTCCGAATTTTCCCTGCCTATACAGCGCGTCACATAGCTTTGAGGAAAAAAAAGAATCTCCTCTTTGATACAGCCTCAAAGAAGCTGATAATCGATTCTCTCTCTAATGCTCCAATTTCGGAGCTAACAAGCTTAAGTACACGGGCTATAATAAAACGACGCGCGGGTAAACACGATTCTCTTTCTACGTCGTTAGCATAATTTTATTAAGCCGATCTCTTCTCTCTCTCTCTCTCTCTCTCTCTCTTTTTCTCTCAAACAAAAATTAATTAAGCGAGCGCTTGATTCCCTCGATTATACGCGCGGATTTTAAATTTTTCAAGCGCGTTCTAGCTATACTGCTGACAAAATATTTGCCGCGCGTTTATAATTCGCCGTTGAGGAAAGCAGGCAACTATTATCTCGGAAAATACACAAACCGTTGGCCGGCAGCTGACGAATTATAAACCGCGTGTGCGGAGCTGGAAAAGGCATCGGCCGCATGCCTGCACGAGTATAGAGAAGAAGAAGGGGTACAGGTAATTGGACACCCGGTAGCCATATTAGACTGCGCTCGCTAAAGCGCAAGAGGCGAACACCTCGAGAGGCAACTCTATCTGTGGCCGCAGCCGCACACGACGGAACCCCTTCTGATGCTGCGCTCCGTTTCACCGTCGTCGCTCTACACTTTTGTGTATATATATATCGTCGCCTCTTTCTCTCAAGTAGGCTTTCAGCTACCGCTGCCGCCGGAGCTTTCAAAGGCCCGAACAGAGAGAGAGAGAGCTTCCTACTTCACGGATTATCCGATAGAAGTCGCGCTCGCGCGCACGTGTGTGCGCGCGGGATTTGGAGAGCAACGACGAAGGCAGGGGCTTCATTAAACGCTTTGACGGGACGTGAAATTGTTTTTCGAAAATACGAGCTGCCCGCAAAGGGATTATTATTTTTTTACGCTCGGCTTACTTTCTTGCTATACACACGTGTGTGTATGTGCTTTTGAACGAATTATTTGTACATTGTATACGAAGCGTATTAGCGTTTCAAAATATTGGCATTAGAACGTTCTAAAAATAGATTCGTGTTATGAGATATGATAAATCTCGGGCTTTGATATATACCTACACATTTACAAAATTGCAAGCTCGATAAATAACCGAATTGCGCGAATAGCGCGATAAATCGATTTTTTGGGCTGACGCCACGTACCTTTTTAACTATTCATAGAATCTAGTCATAACGAATACCTGGATCAGCTATTAATAAACTCGCTATACACCGTCTCTTTCCCAATCGAACGAACGCACGCTAGACAAAACATTCAATTTTTCGTAAGCTGAAAAAATCCATCAATTATCACCGCAAGCTCGTTATAAAAAAGATCGTTTCCTAACTTAAAATTAGAGCGTGAAACGACTTCCCTCGCGCGTGAAAAAGCTGCAGCAGGAAAAAACCGGCCGAGATTTCCTGCGTTTCTGCAGCAACGGCACGCGACGACGCTCTGGTACCGTTTTAGTCACCGAACAACGACGACGACGACGACGTGTGTACGCGCGCGCGCAAGAGAAGCTTCAGAGATTATCTAACACTTAAATTTAGAAGGGACGAGACGCGATCGACGAGTAGCTACTACTCGACTTTACGGCCCCGGATGAGCTACTGCGTGTGTGCTCTTTATACGCTGATTTTATCTTCTATACTATGTGGCACTTATTAAAAATTCACTTTCGTTTGATCGTTGTGATAGAGCTATGAACTTTTCGTGCGTAATTGAGAAAAATACTCGATCGCGTGCATCAGAGACAAGGAATTTATCGCGTCGACTTTCTTAAATCGTTAACGAATTATAAATAAACGCCGCGCGCTCGACGGTAGGAGAGTCTCGTTCTTTCGCCGCGAGAATAGCCGCAATTTGTTTAAGAGATTAATTATAGAAAATATTTCAGAGCAGCCGGTGTAATTTTAGCCAAACTGCGCTTAGAATTTACGAGAAGGTATTTTCGTCGTCGCAGCGATACGAAAAAAATAAAAAGAGAAAAGCGTTCAAAGTAAAAAGGTTATACTTATGCAAAAGCGATTTTATAACAGAGAGTCACATTCGTCGTTGCATCTCGATCAGCTCGTGCGGCACAATGAAAAGCAAAAAAACTGATGCAATCACTGTCACTATATAAACGTTGTCCGTGACTCAATAATTCACTGGCACTTTATTCTTTTAATCACACAGAGTATTATGCAGTAGAAGGAGAAGTAGAAAAGGGAAATCTTTTTCCCGGCACTTTATAGCACGACTTATGCTTCAAGCTGTGTACTTGTGTGTCTCGGTATATACATCTATACAAAACGGATTCGAGAAAGCTCGAGATATCTGACTGGCGGGTGATAATGTCGATGGATATATGATAATATGAAGTGTATTGCGATTATTATCGGGAACGCACCGCGTTCGTCCGGGCCGGATGGCCGCCCGTCTCAGAGTGAATGTCTTATTAGTTATTTCTGGCAGCACGGCTACTCCTCTTCCACTACTCCTCCTCCTTCTTCTTCTTCTTTACTCTCCTCGTTGCTTTTCTATTCTACACTGCACGAGCTATACCTAGCTATATACTCTTGCCTCGTTTTCACCCTCTCCCGCAGTGAGAGAACCGTCGCTTTTTCCTTTTACTCTCGGCGCAGAGCGGTTGGCTTTTTTTAGAGGAATGTCTCGCCTTCGAGAGTCCAAAGGGTATTTACTTATAAGCGAGTGGGAGCTTTTGTTTTTATATGCTTTCGAAAGAGAGCGACGGAGGCTTATATTATTGGTTCCGTGAGTGAATCACGTGTCTCTTCGTGTGCGATGTGAGTAATGGTGACTTTCTTGTACCTACTGTTAATCAGATGAATTTAACTATTCTTTGGGTTCCGATGGCTCGGGTAAATCAAGCGAAACTTTTACCACGAAGTTTCAGCCTTTCTACCTTGGTGAGAGAGAAGTTCGCGCGCGAAAGTTATTTTGAATTACGGGCGGCATTGCAGCGTCAGGCTGATACGATTTTTAGAGCCGCGAGAGAAAGAGAGTGTACTACACGCTAATGGAATTCCGCCCGGGTCAAAAATAAATCCGTTGTCTTGAGCTGACGCATGATGTACTCTCTTTTAGTAAATTCTACGAAATTTTCATTGTCACGCTTCTCTTTGTGTGATTGGCGTTAATTTTTCAAGCTTTTTATGTGCATAACACACGATCGACCAAAGGGAATTAAAAAAAAATCGATAACAAATTCAACCGCGTCTCTCTGCCAAGCAGCGCATATATATAGCAGCAGCCGTGTTAGCGAACACGAGCATAGCGCACACTTTGGGAAATTATTTGACAGGAACATCGGGAAAGGGTCTCTTTGTTTTATGTTTCGTCGACTAGGTACAGCGACGCTTATTACCGGCAGGAGGGATAAATTTTCCTGCCGTCCGCTGTTTCACCGAATTGCACAGTTGGTCGCGGGCCAGTATAGAAACGACGACAGGTGTGTGATCGGACTATATATGTATATACTATATAGGGTGCGCGAGATGACTCGACAATGATTTTCGCCGAAATGCGAACAAAACAAATGACGCCGCGCTGAAAACGCTTAATCGTCGTTTTATGCTTTCCCACAGCTACGATGAGTATACAGGGGAGATATAGTTTTGACGAGTCTTTGATGGTATTTCGAACTTGCTTATTGCCCGAGTTTTATCTCATCCCTATTCCCTATCCTATAACTCTGGAAAAAAAATGATCATTTTACTCTTTCGCCTTGAATCTCTATGCAAACTCATCAATTTGGGACTCCAAAAAGTGAAAATTGATTCCCGATGTTTCCCAATCAAAATTCCACACTTGTAGTACTAAAACGCTTATAACCCACGATATGTCGAAACAAAGCAGTTTTGGAACTGGTCTGACTTTCCCTACTGCTTCAACTTTTGAACTCTCTTATAGTTTCTGGCTAACAAAGATAGGTGGCGCACAGGTACTTTTCTATTTCCCTCACCAAAATCGGCGCGTAAAAGGTTATACAAAGACTCGACACCTATACCAAATATGCCAAATTAGGCCTACTACTTGGGTCACTAGTGTTATAACTGCACCGTAATGGTCAAAAATATTAGAGCTGTAGATATGTTCCGTGAGGCGTGTCCGCATACGTGTAATTAGCCCGTCGGCAGTTTACAGCGCAGCCATCATCACCTCGTAATTAGCATTATAACACGTATACAACACACGGTATGTACAACCGTGTTAAAATACCCCATTCATTAGATAATGGACAGAAGCTAACCTCTCGCCATTACGCACTGCGACGTAAAAGTCTGTATAATACAGTAGAGCAACGCGATAATCCCTTTCAATATCGTCTCGGCAGCGCCGAAAAGCAAGCGCATAATCTCGTCATGAACAATTTACAACGGGACAGCCCGCATTTGCACGTAAACGTCGCTCAATCTCTCGCTCGCGTTCTTCCCAGTGGTCGTCGGTATATATACGCACAGCGAGAGCTTTTAATTAGAAACTTTTATCCGCGGAGCAATCGAGAAGGGCAGTTGCGGCTATTTTCTCGCCCGGTCTATTTATACCTATATACATGCAGGCGCCCGGTTTCTCTGTTGATCCGCGGAATACCGTGTGACACGACGGACGTTGTCGCGGCTAATTTTTTTCTGATGCTAGCTGCAGCCTCGCATTGTTTTTTCGCGTTGGGATGTATCGACGTGATGGCTTCACTTTTTACGACGGATTGTCGTACACCAGCTGTTTTATTTTTTATTTTTTTTATTTTTTTTATCTTTCGGAGTAACTCGGTATACAGCAAGGGATTTGGCGTTATTTTTATTGCGCGAGGAAAATAATTTGCGCGCGAAAGGATGCGGCGCTGGCAGAAATTTCACTCGCGTTTGTCATATCGTCGCGACTCACTGGCGCGATTTCTGGCAGGACGCGCGATAATAATTAAAACGTTCGTTGACGCAGGCAAGTTAGTCATTTAAATTATTCCGGTCTCCTTTCTGTATAGCATCTTATTACGCCGCGAAGAACGTTTCAATTATTTCGAGACATTCGAGAGCTAGAGCTTTTCGTTTGTATCAATCCGACGACGGCTGATCTGCTATGAAAAAAGAAAATCATCGCCGCAAGCTCGAATCTCTCTCGAGCTTAATTCTTCGATCTCCCGTCCTTTTATTGCTATACTACTCCGAAGTAGTAGTAGTAAACCTAGACCCAGAAAGCCGCAGAGCTGCATAGCGCGTACGCGAAGAAAGTTAATAGCCGCACAATTCAATTACGCAAACTAGACTCTCTCCCCCGCGAAAGCTGAAATCGACTGAATTATTCAAACGCAAATATCCGGCTGCGCGTAGAGCTCTAAGAAAATTTCTGCGCCGTCATACGTCTCGTGACCCAGAAAGTCTTTGGGAAAATCCGCGGTTAAGTGGGGATTGTTATACGAGCTTGGAAAAATTCTTTTTTCTTCCAGCAATAACTTCCTGCCTCAGCTGCAGGGGACAGATATATATATATGCTCTTCGACTTTTGAAAATTAAAAATTACGGCCACAGGCCAGGTAGCTTATTATTCACCCGAGGCAAAGAAGCATATTAAAGGTATAAAAAACAAACTCCGTAAGAGACCTGCATCGCACAGGCTTTTTTTATTAAAAACCTGGCTGAAGGAGGAGAGAGAAAGGAAGAAGTCCTATACGAGAGATATCCTAGCGAGGAAAGCCAGAGTGTTCGAGCAGCACGTAAAGCTCGTGCGCGCGATAAAAAAGGCAAAGCGTGAGTATGCACTTTGCCTTGCACTCCGCTCGATATTTATAACCTAATTATGCGTCGATGCGACGATTTACTACCCGATTTCCGCGCGCAGACACTCGACGCAGCGTAAGCGGCTTTGCTCTCTGCTATCCCTCTCCTTTTTTTTTTCTCTCGCGCATTAATATGTGCGAGGAATGCAGATGAGGCCTCTGTGTGATATAAACGACGCGCTTGGCTTTTATTTCCTTGGATTCTATTTTTGTTTTCTGTCAAGCGTGAATTTTTGTGTTTCGCGCTGAGATTTACATTACGTTTATCTCGTGACGCTTGACGAATTCGAAAAAAAAAGCTCGCTCGTAAAACGCAACGTCAGCTTATCAGCCACAGGCGCATCGCTAATATTTTTCTATTGGCTTCTCTCGCTTTGCCGGAAAAATAAATAAAACAGCGAGGATATTCCGATACCGCCGGATATAATAGCGTCGATCTGTGCCCGGAAGCTAGAAACGCGGTTGTATGAAATTTATTCCAGTTGACGGATTGCGCTGCAGTAGAGAGAGAGTCGAGTAGTAAAAAAAAATTTGATTGCCTCGTCAAGTCGCTTTTTATGAATTTTACGATGACACCGGCGCGTTTGCGGTTTTATATATATGTGTGTACACACAAATCACAGCGCTGAACTAGTTATATATAGAAAAAAAGAAGAGGAAAACTTTCGGAATTATTTCATCCGTGTAAACTCGATAAGAGGTTGCCGACAACGGCGATTTTCTTCGCTATAAACTCGCCCTTCCCATTGTGGCTATGGGCATTTATTTTTTATACAACACCTATGCGGGTCACGTAAGATCACGCGCAGCGGGCGATCGACGGGCATTTTTACGAGCTTGGCTTATAATGCGACCCCTATGTACGTTCTCTTCCTGTAGGCTGAGACCGAAGCGGCTGGACAGAAGTCCGGGACGACGACGGCTGCTGCATCGCGAATCGTTGAACTCGAGCAGTAAGATTGTTTTAGTTATAAGGGGCTTCTTTGCTTCGAAGGAGCCGTTACGCGTTTATGGCTGGGTGTTGGAATGTTTTCGAATTGTGCGTTGGGAGAGCAGAGAGGTACTTAAGTGTGACATGTTGCTTCGATATAACGAGATATGTGGAGGAAGCTTTTGACTTCGTTTTCGTCTGAAGTTCAATGAGCATAAAAATTGAAGTTTATCTAGAACTATTTTAAAAAGCTCGTCAAAACAAGCGGTTGCGCAACGGATTCTACGACAGTGTCGGGTTACAGAAATACCAAACAATCCGGCCCCTCCGGAATCAAAACAAACCCAGCATTCCTCTCACCCTCGCATAATAAAAAGAAATATTCGCGAACCATTAGCAAAATCGTTAAAAAATCACGACGTTGATCCACCGTTTCCGACAAGTCAAAAGTATCTTTCTCGTTTCACTTAAAACACAACGACAACTTTCACCGCGCACTTTCTTACTAAAAATCATCGCTCTCGCGCGCTGCACGTGTACGAAAATCTGCGCCACCCACACGCGAAAGCCGATGCACACTCGAAATAGCGTTGCGAAGAGTCGGTCTATCGGGTAATTTTAGTCCAAGGTGTAGGTTGACTGACGCAGATCCGAGGCCGTAGAAAAACAGGAAACCCCAGTGCGCACACTTCTATACAGACTTCGCTGTTTTCCCACACTCTTTCGAAGTTTCATTGGTCGCGACGCTGAAGTGGATTTATGCTTGCGGATTTACGGTGTCGCGCCCGCCGGTTCATCATTAAATTTAACCGCGAATAAATTATTTTCAATTATTTTTTTTTTCAACGAAAATATAAGCGTCTCCTTCGAAGCAAAGCTCGTGGGGCGAAATCGCATATACAAAGAAATACTTTCGCAAGATTGGACAGGATAACGGCGGAGGAGCTGCGCGCCTGGTCAACCTGGCTGACAAAGGTCGCGGAGATAGCCGAGAGCGAGTGGCACGAGTGGCTGCTGGCCCACATAAATTTGGCTTTGAGACTGAACGAGTGTCTGCTGAGAGCCAGGCAGGAAATCGAATCGGAAAAACTGCAGGTATTACATACGTTATCAGTACGATAACAAAGATGAGCTATTCTATAATACTTTTCGTTTAGGAATCCGAGGAGACCAACGATGATCTTGAAAAAGCCGGTAAGTCATGCCAGAAAGGGTTATTTTTATAATTTTTACTCGATGAGTTTACACGCGGATGCAGGATACACATCGTCGGCCGCGCGCTAGAGTCGTTAAAACGCTTCGCGAATATAATTATATTTATTAATCCTCGAGTTTTATCTGGGTTAAGGTGAGAAAGTGTATATGTGTATACACGCGGTGCGCGACAAACATTAATATTAATTGTGCTACTTACCTCGCGCCCAAGCGAAGGGGTTACTTACCGCGAAGGCCAAACACGCGTCATCTCGCGTACCGCTCGCTCTTTATATCTGTCGCTTATACATTTTTCTTCTCACCGACGAATTGAAAGTGTATGGAAGATATAATTACTTCGGACGTTCGTATACCTTTCGCGTTTAATTATAATTTCAGTTAGACGCTGTGCTGTGTAGCGATGTTGCGAGATGTGTGTATATAGGTAGAGCCAAGGAGACAAATGATCGCTTCGTGGAGCAAACATCGAGCGATGTTTATTTCTCGTCCTTCCCCTCTCGTGTCTGGAGACGGCTTTTTTCATCGCAGACCTTATACGCGTGTACACATGTGTATACCCCTGTAGCGACTCAAGTCATTTTTCAGCGGCTGAATTTCTCGAAACGAAGCTCTCTCTCTCTCTCTCTTTCTCTTGGGGGCAGAAGATATTTCATGATCTCCGCGAGACATTGCTCGCGAAAAATCGCGGCCACTTTCCAAACTGTACACACACACATACATACCGCGAAAGCTCTTGACTTGGAGATTGCAAGCTCGCGCGCAAACTTTCGTTATATCGCGCATGACACTGATGGCGCGGAAAGGGCGCGGCAAATGCGACTGAAGGGTAAGAATGCCTTGAGATTTTTCTTTTGCCTACTTGCTTGGGGAAAACGAGCTGATTGATACGGCGTAATGGAAAAATTATGCCATTTTTGCGGATGATGGAGCGCGCGGCGACAGTCGTGTGAATTATACGCCTCGCGAGAGGACTTTCACCCGTAGTTTATGTAGTGCGTAGTCGAGCTCATGAATCTTGAATTTGAGAGTCGGTGAGAGAGGCTTGATTAAAAAATTTGACTTTTTATATCCACCAGCTCGTAAATTCCTTTGTATGACGGCGATTCTTTCTTTTTTCTGTTTTGTTTTGTTTCCTGCTATACGCGTCGGGTCGCGTTACATTGAAAATTGATTTATCGTTTCGCGCCGATCTATTATTGACTGTGAAAGTCGACCCTTATTGCGCTGCGCGACCATCAATCAAGTTTTTACATTTTTTATAGACGTATACGCCAGCTGTCCATAAATTAAACTCATAATCAAATGAAATTCGGAACGGATTTATGCGATGATTCCGTAATTCGGTGTGTAACGCGGGCACTTCTGTCGAAATTGGACGACTGACACGGGACGTTATAAACGTCGCTCTCGTGTAATTGCGAAATCCGCTAAAAATTAAGCGCGAACTTGAACCAGTTGCATGATTAAAGTATACACCTACTCGCGAAATCTTACCGTGACACTTGATTTTCTCTCACTCCGGAGCTTTTGAAGTCGTTTAAAAATTCAAACGCCTGAATACTCGAGAGCTTGGGCAGAGTCAAAGTCAAGGCGTGTGACGAAGTATGTTATAAAGACCGCAAGAGTATTTACCCACGCACTTCAAAAGCTCACAAAACAATTTCGTCCTTTGATAAAAACACACAACCCGCGTATATCCGTAGCTTTGCAGCCGCAGCTTAAATTAAACATCACTCGGCCGAACCTTCTCTAAAAGATGCAAATCTCCGTCGGACTCGGTTATTCATTGCCGTTTGAAAAATTGAATCATCTCTCCCTTACGAACCGCCTCGGCAATTTTTCGTCTGTGAATTCCAAACAGAATTGAAACTCGAATAATTCATGTAGTCGAGAGTTTGTATACACGTGTAGTCTGCCACACGGGTTTCTCCTCGCACAGCGAGTATAAGGAAATCAATGTCTCCGACATAATACCGTCGGATTCGTACGAAAGAGCTTTCGTTCGGCTTGCCTAATTTCATTTTGCGTTCACGTGAGATTAAGCGCCATCAGCTACGTTCGATTGCTCGTACTAGCGAAGCTCTCTCCGAGATTATATCGAAGCGCTCGGTGGACACACGGGAGATAATTGCGTGGCGCCCTTCGGCTTTTTCCGATTATCGCCGGTGACTAATTTGTAATGCCGACTGTAACCGCGTTAGTGCCGCTGCTCTGCTGCTGCTGCTCTTCGTTGTTTCTTGCGCGTTTACTCGCGACACTTTGATTACCTTAAAAGGATTTTTATTTTATTTGTGGACTTTGAAAAATTGCTTCCGCCATCAGTCTCTGCTGTATACCACTGTTGCTGTTGCTGCTGCGTGGATGTGCACTTGATGAAAAATAGATTAATCATCAGCCAGTATTGTAAATACGAGTAGAGTAGTACTGTTGTAAAAGAAAACAGGGCTTGAACTTTTCAGCTATCCAAAGTCTCTGGCTAGTGGCTATATAGGTGGCGCGGATGAGATTTTCCATATTTCTCGTCCGAATCTACGCGTTGGGCCTACTGCTTGGAACGTTCATGCTATGTCACTACTGATTTTCATATAGTTCGTTTATAAAAATAATTAAGTTACGATTTTAAAGCCGCCTTAAATTGCGGTACACAGCCACGCACGCATGCAGCAAGTAGAATTAACGCAGCGGCACCGACACGAGAGATAGAATTTGACTGAACGCCGCGTCTCCTAGAACCGCGAAAAAGCTCGTTTAAGCGGGCAGTTAAAACGCGCTGCGGTCAGGGTTTACGCGTCTGGCTGTCTCTAACATAAAACTAGAAGCCGAATGCGCGCGCGCGCGCGCGTGGAAGACCGCTTTATGTTACACTAAACAGGGTTTATGAGCTCTTTAGAAGATTGTAGGATCAGCCGAGAATTCAGCCGGAGACCGATGGCTTTACGAGAGAGAGAGAGAGAGAGAGACGGAGTTCTTTATCAGGAAGCGAATTTTGACCGGTCCACTGGGCATTCGAGGACCGACCGCATGTGTGCTGACACGCGCCGTTGTCTGATCGAGAGACTCTATATACTTGTATATAGCATGTACGAGGGTACAGCGCGGATTTTTTTTTTGGCTTTGAAAATTCTGATTGGCCTGGGATTTACGAGCTTGAGCTTTTTAGTCCCTTTTTACCCGCAATTTTTTCTTCCTCTTTTGTACAGTACAACTGCGCAGCTTCTTTATATACGTCCACCAAGTCTACGATTCGATTCGATTCGATTCGAGAGATAGCCGCAGAGATATATGCTGAAATTAGTGAACTATATAGTGGAACAACGGGAAAAAGGCTCGTTGTTGTAAAAAGTCGAATGGCAGCCGTAAAATGAAAAGCCGTTTTCTTTTAGTGTGATCACGGAGCGCGGCAGCAGCTTTAATAAAATTTTTTTCCCCTTTTATTCGTCGTTGCTCTTTATGGAGGATGTCGGGAAAATTTATACCATCGTCCGAAAGATTCACTATTATACGATAAATATACACGCGTATTTAAACATCTTGGGATCGCAAAACGAATACGAAAAGAAAAAAAAAACACATGTTTGCGCAGATACGACCGTAGATCCAACGGAGGATGAAAAGAGCAAAGTAGTAAGTTACGTCTACGAGGAAGCGGAAGACAAAGTAGTTAGCGACAAAGAGCCCGAGACGCAAGAGGAGTCAAACAACAGTAACGGTGGTGATGGTGGTGGTAGCGGTAGCTACGTTGGAATCGAAAAAACGCACGAAAATATGGAACAAAAAGAGGCCGAGGACAAAAACACGGAGTCGCTTGTTTCAATTGGCATTGTGCCGACGACGTCGGCGGCGGTGGTGGAACTCGCGGCAACAAACGTCGACGACTCGCAAGAGAAAGAAGTCAAAGTACGTTTACAACTTTTCCTCATTCTTTCCCCCTCCCCTCGTGTGTATTTCCCATATACACAAACAAACAGCCGATTTATTATTGCCTCGCAAAGCGCGATATCGCAGAAGATTCGATTTTTTATCTTGTCACCTAGCGTCTTTCGTCATAAATAGCACCGACGACGTTATCATTTTGAGGTGTCCCTCGCATCTCTCCACCCCCTGTGCCAATCGAACTTATTTACTTCTGCACGCGAGAAACTTTTCAAATAGCTCGAAATTTCGTTATACACAAAGTTCTCTCCATATACGCTTCTTCTTTTCCCTCACGACTTTTCTTCCTTTATTTTTCCTCGCGTCGTCTCTTCCGCACGCTGACACGAAAAGTCACGGAGACTTTTATTTCGGTGCCGTGTGTGCGCGTGTGTGTGTGTGTGTGTGTGTGTGTGTGTGTGTGTGTGTGCGCGCGCGGCTATATACGTCGCCTATTCCACTGCCGCGTGTGTAATATGCGTTTTACCATATTTATTACGCGCGATAATGTGCCTCGTAGGGTTAGTTCGATAAAGCGTCATCGAGCTATGTGTGTTTCTTTTAATAGACTACACACGGCGATATAGTGCGTGAGGGAAATTCTCGTTTTTAGATCATCCCTGTGCCGAAGGACGAGAACGAGATGCTGGAAATCATAAAAGAGTTCAAACGCCGGGCGAAAAGATACCAGTCGCTCTATCAATATTGGCTAGAGACTGCGGACAGGGTAAGAACTTGAAAAAAGTAGCTCGTTCTCTCAAAAATACAAAAGGCATTATATACTCTCTAAATCTGAAATAGTGAAAATTTTCTAAATCAGTGAAAATACACTGTTTTTGCAGTTATAATGGTGCAACTATTTCAAACAGTTTTCACTATTTCAGATTTAGAGAGTACGAGCTGCTCGACTTTCACGAGAAACAAAACAGTTCTCGCAACTTTTCGGATGTATTCCCGAGCATAGCGCAGGGAAAAGGCAATTTCAAATACCTACTCGAGAAGGAGCTCAATTTATATCTAACCTTAGGTAATAGAGGAAATAGCCAGGAAGTCGTCGGAACAAGCGCAAGCTCATGAAGAAATTCCTCGCTTCTTTTACTTGCGGAACGAGCCGGACGACGTTGATGTAGGAATCGAGAGCGACGACGACGACGACGACGGTGAAGAAATACCACACAGTAGTCGGGAAAGGATCACTTGCAACAACCTTCATTTATTTTTCAATCTAACGGATGACTCCGATGAAACCGAGAACTCGTCATACGAAATTTAGCGCAGGACAAATGATCCCGCTGCCTCTTGAAACATTCAGACTCGCGGAATTGATGGTGTTGTACGCGTGACAAAGACACAAAAAAAACTATGTATCGCTGTAACGACACGAGAAAAAGCATATACAATAAAAATCTCACCTCAAAACTAGCGCTGGCGTCGTGGGCATCAATACGCAACGACGCGCGGATATCACGCTGCAGTATTAAAGTCGACGGCGCCCGGCGGCGCAATAAAAGTGAATCGTGTCCCGTCATAATCGCCCAGTCCACGCGTCAATAGTTGCCCTTAACCCCCGGCGAAGCTGCACAGCTGCTGGTGTACACGCGATGTATATATATATGAGACTCGGACGAAAAAACGCCGTTGAATAATTAAACGATCGCCCCGACGGTCGAGGCGAAAGAGCTTTTTGTTAGTCGCTACACTCTCACCTACTTTTGACGTTTCTTATACTTACGCCGGGATATCTCGGCCTATTAGCTGCACATCCGCACGGCTGAAAAGTTCTGGTATTTTTCTGTCGTGTATAAGCTGAATAATAATTACCTGTTTGCGGGAAAATGCGTCTCAATCCGAGATATTCCAACCACTCAGTGGAACAAAGCCGGGTCTGGTCAGACGAGGGAAATTAGCTCTCGCACGCTATGCGCCACGTAAGAAACGTCCTGAA
This sequence comes from Pteromalus puparum, assembly GCA_012977825.3. Classification (NCBI taxonomy): domain Eukaryota; kingdom Metazoa; phylum Arthropoda; class Insecta; order Hymenoptera; family Pteromalidae; genus Pteromalus; species Pteromalus puparum. The sequence continues at coordinate 55,039,609 of CM053171.1, forward strand.
AGCTGCGATGGATAGTTAAGCGAAGCGGGTATTCCCAAAAAACACTCTAATATCATACACACAATCCACTAGCCTCTTCTCTCGGAACAGTCTCGACCAGAGCAAATAAATCCAGCGTGTAGTAGAGGACATTTTAAAAATCCTCTTTTATTAGCCTTAAAACTTTAGCCCAACAAAGTCCACACAAAGTCGCACAGTGTGTGCTCGACTGGGCTGCAATGCTTGTTTGTGTAACGCACCTATATAGAACGTCCACGAGAGAGAGAGAGAGAGAGAGAGAGAGAGAGAGAGAGAGAGAGAGAGAGAGAGAGAGAAAGAGAGAGAGAGAGAGCGGTAAACATAAATTTCTCCACGCATTTCTCACGGTAAGCACAGAGCAAATATGCCCTTCCACAAACGAGATTGACGCCAAGCGCGTATATAGTACAAGCTACAACAAGAGGAGGAAGAAGAAGAAGAGGAATAAGTAATCGTCGAAAGCAGCGTGGTATAGCGATCGATTAAACCTACTCACTCTTTCCGACGCACTACTGTGTGCCCTGATTTTCTTTCTCTCTGGCTGGCTTTGAAGGGCGAGCGCGTCTATACGTGTGTTTATGTATAGGCAAGAGCTTTTTTCCGATTTTTTTATTCTTCCCGCTTTTACGGCTGTTTCGCCTTCGTAACGCCAGCGCTTTGACTTGCTAAGCCGCGGGAGTTTTATGGCTCACGTGTGTGTCTGTATATGCGAGCTTGCAAGCTTCTGAGAGATGCGATGGGAGCCGTACTGCTACACTGGCTTTTCAAGGAGTGCGCTGATCTTTGTGCTTTGCATCGTGCGATCAAAAGCTTTTTTCGGCTTTCGTTTTAAACGAAATTCAATAATAGCTGTATAATCGCGCTTCGGATTTTGTTTATATTTCGACGAATATACACGCGCGGTATATGTATAATTGATGTTTGTGTGTTAGTGATGCTATCGATATGCGCGTGTGTGTGTGATTCGAAACGATAAAGCAAAAGTTTATGAATTCGTTTCACGGTAATGCGACATCGGCGCTGTTTGGTGTATAACGGCTGGCGCGTTATACTGCCGTTCTTTTGAATGTAAAAAAAGTATCGCTGCGATCATATCACTAAATTACTTTGTCACATAAATTTATTTATGGTTTACAAACGCCGACGAGCTACCCAACGTTTACTGCCGTAAATGAAAGTTTATAGTATATATCGCTGGTGGTATGCAAATATGTGGTATGTAAATCAATATCCGTAACGGGTTTTTGTAGGCATAAAGTGACTTTATTTTTTTTTTCACGAGCGAATCGCTCTGAATTTCATTAGGTTTGAATTTTAGAAAGTATAGTAACGATGTGTTACGAATTAATCCGATCATTTACAACAGCGCTTAAATAATTGGACTCTTAATTAAAATAATAATTCAAAATCTCCGACACCCAGTCGTAATTACCAACGCCTTTCTTTTTTCCTCAATTAGAGTCTAAAAAAAAAAAAAGAAAACATCAGCACCCAGCACCTATTCCAAGCAAACTCGTTGTTCCTTTACTCGAGGTACGGGTGGATACTTTATAATCCCAAATGAGTGTTGCCAGTATAGTAGGTCTCGAGTTCCAATTTTCCCGCGCGACCGACTATAAAATAATTTCGTTCTCATTTCCGAGTCGAGAGCTGCGCAGAATCGAATTAAAAAACAATGGAGAGCCGTTGTCATCCGTTTTCATCCGACTGATTACACTAATGCATCAGAAACCGTTTAAACGGTTAAATAACCAAGCCTTTTATGTACAGCTAGCATTGGAGCGACTAAATTAAACGCCCTTACTCTACATTAACCCGTTCCCCTCGCGCTTCGCTCGATTGTCGTGGCGGTAGTGGCGGCGGCACGCGCGCGCGCAATTTAATTGGCATCCTGATTTACGCGCGATCCTATAACGCTCGCAACTTGGAAAATTCGTTTTCACGCGTCATTGAAGCGCGAATATCTCATTATCAGCGGCCGTTACATCCGAGGCAGAGAAACAAGCTCGAAGAAAGCGTGCCGGAGATAAGGACAAGCATTTGTTTAACAAAAAAATAAAAAAAAAAATAAAGAATGAAAGAAAGTTTCCCTGCTGCACAGCGCTGCTGCAAGCTTCAATTATTCACTCGGCCGGCAAATCCGGCAGCGGAATGGGGCAAGTTTGGTTTTACATTTTCTCTCCCCAGGGGAGCAGTGCTGCAGTCTCTGTTTTAAACAGTCCCGAATGTTTACCCGAGATACGCGAATGTGATCGATATGAATAAAATATAGAGATGAGAACTCGAAAAGCGAGAATGCTCTCGCTTTCGCATTATACTGCTGATCTGACGTTAATTATCCAAGGTTTATTCTAACCTTCTAACCATCCTTCAACTTCTTCCTCTGCGTGCACAGGCACACGAGTTTATGTAACAAAGAAAACTTGAGCACTGCTGAGAAGAAACTTCTCTAGCGCACTTTCAAGATAGATAATAACTTATCGAATATAACGCGTATTATATATTTATTCAAAAGCGTGCGAGATAACAAACTTTCCTCCAGACATACGTCTGGAGGAATCAGTCGGAAGAACCGTTGCAGTCAGACAGCGCAGAAAATCAGCGCACCATCCATTACGCCTTCGCGTGCCATTCTTCCTCGACAACAAGCCGATCCATCCCCTGTACATGTACCTATACGTCTAAATTCGCAACGAGAGAAGCGCTTCCACTTTGGTGTAGAGCCCGCAATCGTGAGTGAAAAAAAAAAGGTATAGAAGTGTGCGGAGGCATCAAAGAATCCGCGACGGCAATCACAGCGTGGAGAGATGCATCGTTGAAGAGGGGAGTATATATGTATAAGGGACGTATATATATAGGGGGTAAAAGGCACGAGAGAGAGAGAGAGAATCGCGCGCCTGCGCCCCGCCCCTCGCGAGCAGCGTTAGGCTGCTGCCGGCGGCTACTGCCACCACTTCGCCACCACCAGCAGCGCCCCCCGTAGCTATCCTCTGTCAAAGCCGGAGGTAGCGGGCGCAGTACTGCTACGGTACTCCGGATCTCCGGTTCACTCTCTCCTCACTCTCTCACTCTCTCTGTCCGTCTCTTTCTTTTCGTCGCTTTCTCTCTCTCTATGCATGCGGTGCGCGTATGAGAGTTGCGTATCCGTTGTTTTTTTTCGCCTCGTCGTCGGGCTTTTATTTATTTATTTTTTTTTTTTAACTTTTTGCCGCTGAAAAGTTTTATCGCGGTGGCACAAGTTACAGTGTGTGATGCGGATTTTTGAAAGTTGCGGCGACTCGTTTACCTTCGCAAGGATAGAAGGAAGAAGAAGAAGAAGCTCGTCGAACTTTTTCATCGAGCGAAGGTCAGGAGAGAAAGAAGAAAAAAAAAGGAGAAAAGAGAAGAACGGATAATCGACGGAGGAAGTGGGTCATTACACTCCAGGATGCATCGGCGCATCAGCTACTTAGCGATGAATCGCTTGGCGTCGAGCTTAACGTGATTTATATGCAAACACGCGGCCCGCGCGCCGGTAATTGGACAATCGTCGGCGAATAAATTGCCGCTAACCGAGAGGAGTGAGAAAGGGAGTAAGCTATACAATACTACCGACCTTGATAATGAAATCAGCCGTGACGTTAGCCCGTCAGCTCCTGTACGAAGGAAAGATATGCTACTCCAGTGCGCGACTATCGGATAATATCAGAATGGGCTGAAGAAGAAGTCATCTGATTTTCATCGGTTTGTGACGCTAAGGAGGACGGCAATTATGGAATGCCCGACGCAGCATCGGGCTAGGATGCGTCGACGCTACTGCTCGAGGGGGACGTTATTGTTGTTATTGTTTTCGTGCCGCCGTCGCCGCTCCTGTTGCTAGTGTTTTCTCTCTCTCGCAGATCGTGGAACTCAGTCGAGGGAAGGTGAGTATAGTGAAACTTGTGTGCGTGTGTGTTTCTTGCGGTAAAAGCGATTAAAGTCCTATCTGCGGCTTTTTTGCCCAAAGACTTCTACGGAGCCATTAACGTGCGGGGATTTTTCAATGAATAGATTTTTTCTCCGGCTGTATTTGATCGATAATGTAACGTGAGACTGAACTATTATTATTATAATAAACAGAGGAGTTTATTACGGGAAGCAATAACGTACTATATACAAGGTATAACAAATTTATCGACAAGCGTGCGTTATAAATAATGACGGTCTATCGAAAAATTCCAAGTCGTTATCATTTTCTCCTCAGCGAGCTTTTTAAAATAAAGCTTCGGCGAGCTTTGACATTTGAATTTCAAAAGCAAACAAATATATGTAAAAGCGTTAAACTCATTTGCATTATATTTGCGCATACAACTCGCTGACTTTTCCAGCGCTATACTCTACCTTTTTAACCCCGTCAAAGAGTGGCAAACTCGAGCACAAAGAAACAGTTAGTACGTTTTCAGGTATTAACATTCGTTACAGCGGAAGAATGAAAAAACAACTCGAGCTCGTTTACTCGTTAAAAAACTTGAAAAAACCCTTAGCGAACTGACTGGACGATTGATTAAGCACTCGCGCGTAATGAAGTTTTCGAAAATAAGTCGTTACGCTTATCAAAACGTTCGCCACGGGAAACTTTCTCGGTGAGATTAAATTTAGTAATGATAGCACATAGCAAAAAAAAAAGCCTATAAATACCATCACGTTGACATGCTACTTTTACACGGCGCGTATACTCGAATTTCCCAAACCGCGGGATATCATGCGGTGCATTTCTCGTTTTTTCACTCTACAGTTCTGCCCGGCATGTCGTATGCAAAGTGCGTTGTGGCAACTGCGGTTTTTCCCTGACGAACAAAAAAAAAGGAGCTGCTGCCTTCGGCTCGCAAGATTAAAAGCTGGGATAGACTAGTGCTCGTTGTGTTCCGGAAGACAATAGAAGCGTTATTTGAACAATAAAGTAGCGTACTTATCGGGAATCGATCCAAGTTTGAATAATGTAGAGAGCGAACGCGACAGTTGTTGCAATCAGCATCAATTTCTATGCAAATGCGTCTTAATTTTTAGCCTTTATTTATCGCCGAGATTCAGGCATCGACTGATATCAATTTGGACACACTGCATAGAAAAGCTTAATTCGCGATAACGGAAAACTAATTATGCGAGTGGGTCTATGACGCGAAAAGCTCTCGTTACGCGGGAAAATTCAAAAAAGTTTAGTATATACGAGAAACGTAATAACTTTTTGAGCTATACCGCTAGCAAATTAAATCCCCGGGTGGAATAAGAAGCGTCCGAAGGGTTATTTTTCGCGACAATCTCATCCGCGGGAGGCGAACACGAACTTATCGGCGGCTTCATTAAGGGCCGGAACTCGTAGATTTGACAACTTCGAAAGATAGGCGCCGACGAAGTTTCCTCGTGAAGCGAAGTAAAGAAATCCTTCTCACGGCGCCCGATATGCCGATGGGAAACTTCGCGCCGAGCTTTCAACTTGGGACTATTGAAATGCCGCTTGTATACTTCAATTTTCATAATTATCATCGTGAAAATTACGCTCAATTATATCGGGGCAAAAAGTTTCTCTCTTGAAACTCGTTCGCACGCTTGCTAACCGGTCGAGGCTAAATTATATGAGTAGCCGATAATTCGCATTTATCAACTGGCGCGAGATTGAATATTCTTTTATCTCGCTAATTTAGATCGAATTCGTTTCTTTTTTTCTTCATTAAAACACCCCGTGTATCTACTGCTGAATAAATCGACGCCCCGCTCGTATAAAATTAATTAATTTAAACGCGTAGAGACTCTCTCTTCCGTGTACTGGTGTTTTCGGATGTGCGCATGTGGAAAGGCTTCAAATTTATCGTTCTCAGGAGGTACGTCCGATACATTACACTGACTATTTTATCAGCGTAAAATATATACCGCGTGCTACGCGTTGCGAAATTTAATTTACGATACTCGCACGCATGCCGGGATCACCACACACACACACACCGCGAGCAACGAGGTGCTCGTAAAAAGAATCACTGATAAACAAGTGACGACGAGAAATTACAAGCTCGTTACGTATATACGAGCTTGTTACCGAGCTTCCCCATTTACGAGATAGGTGTAATAAAAAATTTCGATAATAGCCGAATATAAATTTCAGCGGCTCGACAAGCACGAAAGATAATAGAAGAGATAGCGTTGTGTGTCTGTATGTGTGTGCACGAAACAGAAGTTAATTAATACCCTCTACTCTCTCGCTCGCTCGATTCAAAGAGCCGCTGAAAATTCAGAAAGCAAACTAAATTTATCACTGGATAACCGGAAACTCGAGCAGACATAAAAAGCCGAGAGAGAGAGAGAAAAAAAAGAACAAAATCGATTTGCCTACGACAGACAAAAAAAAAATACACACGCACGCACTGCATATACGAGCTAGAAACGCGCATAACGATTTTAGCGTGCGTAGGCGTTTTTTATGCATGAAAAGTTCATTAGATCGTGGGGGGGGGGGGAGGTATAAAGTGCACGCTGCAGTAAATTGGAGAACCGACCGAAACAAACGGTGAACGAGAAAGAGCACCGGCACGATTAGCTTCCACAGTACATACTACCACACGCCGTGAAACAATTAGAGCTTTCGACCCTTTAAAAAGCGCGAGATTTGTTGACGACACACGAGGAAATTGATTGTCGCCCTGGAAATTTCTCATTGTCTCTCTCTCTTGTGTGCGGTTTTCTTCGCGAAATCTGGTATTTGTTCGTTCGCGGCGAAGCTAGAGAAAAACCTACGGTTTCGTCGGGTAATGTAAGTGTTTTTTGAGCTGGTCGCCGTGTCAGATGGCTGCTGCCGAGAGACAAATTTAATTGTGGCTTCTTGCGCAGTCTCTCCGCAGAGCTTTGTTCTCGTTACGTTGGAATGTAATTCGCGTATTTATAATAATGTCAGAAATTGGGATTGGGACTGACACCGTGGAAAAAAAAAACGCAATTAATTCTCTGCCGAAAAAAAAACTGTCCAGTCAAGAACAGTTACACGATAATAAAAAAAATCAAACTCAATCTATTTCCACGTCCCGTCCACGTTCTCAAAAATATCGGCCTGTCTAGCGCGCCAACGTCATTCGTCCCTTACGCCTTGTCAATTACAGAAACGTTCGTCTCTCTGCATCTCCCTTTATTTTTTTTCACTCACGCATTGTCTCTTCCAGAGACGAATACTCGCGCGCACATACCCAGTGGAGCCAAGATCGTTCCTTTCGCACGATTAATGTCATCCGTCGTCCTCAGAAACGCTCGGGCGTAATTCCTGCTTGCTGTATACACACACACACACGCTACTGCGCGTCATAGAGTAGTCCCTACGCGCGACATCGCGGACGACCGACTTTGGTTTCTCTACATGCACTATACGTTTTCTCTTCTAAAAAACCAATGACAAATGGTGACTATTCCCCCGGTAGGCGCCTCCAGTGTTGTAATGCACTCGCTTTTCATCTTCGCATCTTTCCTTCCCTCTCTGTCTGTCTATCTTCGTTGCTTCGGGTGTTTTTGCCATCTGACCGTGTGTATACACTGCACAGCTGACGAGGAAAAACAACAATAACGACGCGGATACGCTGTTCTTCGCTCTCGTCGTTGCTATGCTTCTTGTCGTGGCTTGCTTCGTGCTAGTGGTTTTTTAGGGGGTAGAGAAAACGAGGGTAATTAGCAGCCGGGCGTCGATGTGCTTTGAAAAATTTCGCGCGGAGCTTTTTATTCCAGTAAAAAAATTGAATATTTTTTCGCACGGAGGAATGAATCGCGTTGTTATTTTCGAAAATGCATGGATTTCCGAAAAAAAGAAGGTACGTGCGCATGGCACGATGGATATATTGTTTTATTATCGTCAACGGAATATATAAACGAGAGGCAATTTCGATACGCAAACACTGGAGTGTTTTGGAAGCAAATTGAATAACAATGAAATGACGCGTAAAACTCTTGCAAAAGTCGCGTTCTCGCAAAACAAATTAATAAAAATCCTTCTAGTTTAAATTACACGCACACGACCCTTTCAATTACAGAGAAACAGGGGCGCGCGAAATTAATAACCTACTTTTTCAATTTAAAACTCACCGCGAACGAAGCAGCTAATTGAAATAAAAAGGAGCTGTAATGAATAATGTTCAATTATACGCCTTTCGCTCATCTCTCTATCTCTATAGCAGCGCGCGATTCTTCTCCTGAATCCTGTCGCGCTGAATCGAGCAATTCCCGGGAGAGGCTGTATCCTGGCGATACCATAATTACGAGCCTCTCGATCCAAAAGCCGAGGCGTGAGAATTAGACGAAATTAGATCTTTTGTGCGCTGGATGAACGGGCACAGCCGTCAAAGTTTTCCCGAAGACGCTCTATACTATTCGCCCTGTGTACACAACCCAGGAGTTCAAGAGGGGCAGTAAAACCGCGTCGGTGTACTGCAACTAGCTGTCCTTCTCGCCTTGG